>JAVDBV010000223.1:0-25376 GCA_032619315.1 Piper longum
GGCGGCTATCACTACTCCAAAACAATTTGATGCAATACACAATTTACATACATAATACGGCCCCATGTCGGACTGAGTCAATTCTTTGACCCCGGTTGCACTCGGTGCATGGTGGTCGAATCTGGGCTCAGGCCGACGTAGGCTACCAACAAGGAAAAATACAACGTTCTACCTATTATATGAACCTAACTTATGATTTTATCCGACCGTGATCCGCTAACCCTAATCTGAGTGAAAGCATAAAATTATACATTAGTATAATTTTATTTGCATGAACCTACATGCAACTAAATGATATGTCATGTTAAATATTTCATCTTCCATAATTCTATTGAGATAATTAATTATTAATGTGACATACTCCTTTAAGTCATTCTTCACATTTTAAGTTAATTATCTAAATTATAATTCCCCCTTGACAATTAATAAAATAATTATTAATTTATAACCAAGATTTTAATTATTATTTTTGGTATATTCTTTGACTAATTTGTATTATCCTAATTTAAGGATATTCTTAATAAAATTATTTTAATTTATTTAATTTAATAAAGGTTCGATTTTTATACGATTATAATTTATTACCCTCTTGATTTAATTTAACCGCTTGTAACAAGCCGATTAATTATTGACCGTCTATCACGACCATATTTTATTATTTGTGGCGACTTTCATATATTAGTTTGTTAATTTAGTCACTTAACTCATAACCCATTAGAATAATTATTTTTATGGATTTATCAGTAGTTAATATTATTTTAACTCGAACTGTGTCGATTTAACCCGTATTTACAAGTTTGTCATTCTTCTTCTCCGACACTCCTTTTCTTCTCCATGATCTATCTTTCTACTCAAAACCAGCACCGTCATCTTCTCTTCGTAAGAAAAACTAGACTACAACTTTTATTTACCCTGACAATCCAATTGGAACTCCAAAGATCCAAGTTTTATTGCAGTTATTCAATGGAGAACTGGATTGAACCCAACATGGCGACCAACCAACACCACCATGACGCCCCAACCAGCAGCCACCATGGCGTCCTTGTTCTGCATCACCAAGGTGACCAAATTAGCAGCCCCCAAGGAGTCGGAACCAGCAGCCATGGCGTTCCGCTTTGCACCAAAGGCAACTCCGCCCTGGCCACCCAAAGACGTCCCTTTTCCTGCTCCATGGCGGCCTTTTCTTGCACCACCAGGGCGACCCCTGCTGCACCTCTCCAAGGCGACACTTTCCTCCAGCAAGGTGCCCCAATTCTGACCAGTAGTACCGCCCAAGCACTCCCCCCTTCCTTCCTCCACAATCACGCCATACCAAGAGAAGAGAAACACGCCATAAATTGTGACTCCCTTGCCATGATGCTGCTACTGCAAATCAGCAGGGCATGCTACCTTCTTGGTATGTAATTTCAATGGAAATCTCTCCTATTTGAGGATGTATATGAAGCAACAGCAACACACAATGATCGTGTAGCAGGAATTGCACTCATGGACGTGTGCTTCCAATTTTATTTCCATCTTGTTATTTCTGTTTAATTCTTCCCTTTCTTGTGATTCTAGACGTTGATTCCATAATCATCCAGTTTATTCTCCATTGATTATTATTGTAAAACATGCATACATGAAAATTATGAGAGGAGGAAGAAGAAGAAAATTACCCAAGGAGGAAGACGACGTCTGTCTAAGGAGGAAAAATGAATATGACGCCCACCCCTTCTCCTTTTATAATGATATAAAATGATGGATAGGGTACGTGGAAGCACCCCTTCACAATAATTCCTTTAACCGGGTAATTGGGTGATCGACATAGTTTACTTAACCATTTAAACGATTAAACGGTATGGTTCACTTAACCGGTTAAATGAGTATGGGTAAATGGTGTAGTCGACTCGACCGATTCAACTAGAATTAACCGGTTAAAAATTATTTTTCACTTAATCAGGTAATTCATACTTAACCAGCTAACGACATTTCTTTTAAATGGAAAAAAATTAAATTTTCCCATGTTCGATCCCACCACGTCGAACGTTATTATTATTTTTTTTTCGGATCTTTACATCCTCACTCTCCCACGTGACCTTCTCAATTTCCTGCAGCAACCAAAGCACCTTCATGGGGTCAAACGCCATGCTCCTCATACTACAGCATGTGCAATCCATCCCACATACTTCAAAATGGAGGCATGAAACATTGGGTGTATTGCTGATAGACTAGGTAGTAGTGCAAGCTCATAAGATACCTCACTGACTCACCTCAACACCTGTAATGAGCCAATATACCTCAAACTCAAATTACCCCACCTCCCAAAATGAATGCCTCTTTTGGTAAGAGAGACTTTTTGGAAAATCCGGTCCTTGGGGGCAAAGCTAATGTCCCTATGCCTCTGATATGCATAAGCTCTATATCTGCTCTGAGCTACTGATAGCCTCAGCTCTATCAACTCAACTATTCTCTAGGTGTCCTGAAGCAAGTTGGGGTGTACTATAAGTGACTTGTTGTAACATTCTATGCCAAGTTCTTTCTCAAACCAAACCGAAATGTTATATTATTTCGTATTGCTATTTCTCAATTTAATTATATGGAAGACCACGCTTACAAAACCCCTTAAGATCTAACCTACTTGGCATCTTGGATGAAAATATAAACATTATTCAAAATATTATAAATTATTAGAAATATAAGTTCCCAAAACATGGGGTTATTACATCAGTATACTAAGCCAAGAGAAAAGATGTTTGATGATGAAAATAAAATATGAAAGCAGCATAAAACAACACAACAACAATGCGACGGGAGAATGTGTTTGAGTGACAACTTTAGCATCCCTGTGTATCCGCCATCGACACTCTAAACACATCACCTATATAAACATTAAAAGACAAAAAATGTCAGTAACAAGTTATGCAACAAGTTACCGGTCTACAAAATAAAATAACTTTAATATCAAATAGGCATACGAATTCAGTAGTTCATATTAAAGTAAAACAAGAAGGGTATAATACACTACAAGAAGAATCACATTACACTCAAAGGAAACTATTCCGGCGTGCGACCTGCAACTGATCAGGTAGCACCCTTTTTCCTATCTTCTCCACTTCCACCATGACCCTCTCCTCTGAGCTCTGAAGGCAAACCAAGTACACTGCAGTCATGAGTAGAATATGATACCCGTAACCCTACGCCTCTCCGGGTATGAGAAGCTCATAGATGCGAGGGTGAAAATGGTGCAGCAAGAAGTGAAAGTAGAGTGTTGCGTCGATCCCATGGACAATGAAATAACTGGGCTCCACAACAGGTCGCGCCCCAAGATAAAACCCATGAAGTGGCGCTTACCCGAAACAATCTTCAACAATCTCCCCACTCTCAAAATCGCGAAAACACAACATAGCAATAGTAGGCTTAGGTAGGGAATAATAATATTATTAAGCCTTTGGAAAGAAGGTAACTTGCGATGAATCTTTTGGTTTTCATAAATAACTTAAGGGATCTCATCCTCAAGGGTTATTAAATACGATATCTAAATGACCATAATTAAGTGGGGTGAGATAAAACCACCAATTAACTTATCCTAAGATATTAAACATCTCATCCATCAGATAAGCGTAAAATAAGAAATGAGTCCTAAACGGACCTAATCTCCAAGCTCCAAACAATCTACCAGTCAACTCAAACCACACAACCTATAAACGAATCTAACTTAACATCTAACACAATTTATATGATGAATGCATGAGAATACGTAATCAAACGAGATAAGATTAATTTAAATCAATTTTTTATATATATTTGTAGATTACAATAGATGAATAAAAAATTGAAATGAATGAATGAAAAAGAACAACAACAAATCAATAGCTTAAGTTACCAAATAGATGATTTAACCAAACTATAGGTATACAAGATCAAGGTTCCAGATCTACTCTCTAATGTAAAAAAAAAAAAAGAAATTTCATGACTTTTGTATTAGTACAACAGTAAAGAAATCTTTAATTGAGTATGAAGTCAAACTGGTAGCACACATAAAGTAGAAGATTATCAGGTAGTGGTGTGACAAAGGTTATATCATTTTAGGCTTTGATAACATTTTGAAACCAAATGCATGACTAAAACACTCCCTCCCAAAATGACTCTTGTAATGGGTAAACGGCTTATTAACTACTTCTAAAACACAACACATGCCAAACAAAACCACACCAACAGGTACCCACAAGAGCTAAAGCCTTCCAAACCAAGGCATGAGCAACACAAACTCTCCCTAGAACCGAGAGCCAAAAGCCAAGCCTAACCAAATCGAATCATAAGGCAAATTGAATCAAACCAAAGGTCAATCCAAGCCAAACAACAAAGAAAATCCTAAGCCAAAGGGTATGGATTTTACCATCTCCCCTCCTTAGAAAAATTTCATCGTTAGAATTTCCCCAAAAACCGAGAACAACACTCAAAACACAATCGCATTGCATAACAAGCACCAAAAAAATACCTCAACCCATAGCCGAAACCTCAAACAATCCAGGATGACTCTTCTGCAAATCATCCTCCAACTCCAAGGTGGAATCCTCGACACCTCTACAGCCTCATTGTACCCGAACCAATTTCACTACCTTAATCCAAAGCTTCTTTTCCTACCAATTAAGAATATGCAAAACTTGCTCCTTATATGACAAGTTTGACTACAACTCAATCTCCTTATAATTGATAATATGAGATAGATCTAAAATATACCTGCTCAACATGGAAATGTGGAATAGTAGATGAACTACTAACAAATATGGAGGCAAAGCCAACTCAGAATATACCTCACCAATCCGCTTCAAAATAGGAAATTGCCCAATATACCTCGGGCTAAGTTTTCCCTTCTTCCCAAATCTCATGTTTCCTTTTGAAGGTGACACCTTAAAGAACTCAAGGTCATTAACCTTAAGTACCAGTTTTTGACATATCAAATCAACATAGGACTTCTGTCAATCTTGAGCCTCTTTCATTCTTTTCATCATCTGAGCCATAACTTCTTGAGATTGTCGAACCATATCCAGCCCAACGACCATAAGTTTGCTACTCTCAATCCAATAAGACTGTGATCAGCAAGATCTTCCATACAATGACTCAAACTATGCCATACTAATGCTTTCCTAGTAACATTGCTGTAAGAAAACTCTACCAAAGGTGGTATTCCTCCCAACTACCGTTAAAATCTAACATGCATGCTCTTAGCAAATCCTCTAGAGTATGAATAGTACATTCAGATTGTCCATCAGTTTGTGGTTGAAAAGCAGTACTAAAAGACAATTGAGTACTCAATGCTTCTGGAAATGCTTCCCAAAATTTGGAAGTAAATCTCCAATCACGATCTGACACTATCTCTCTTGGTACTCCATAATACCTCACAATCTCTGAGATATGTAACCTTGCCATTTTCTTTGATGTAAAGTCTATTCTTATTGGAATAAAATAAGTAAATTTTGTCAATCTATCAACAATTACCCAAATAGCATCATGGTGAATTCTGATTTTTAGTAAGCTAGAGGCAAAATCATAGGCACATTCTCACTTTCATTCCGGAATTGCTAAAGATTGCAGAGTACGAACTGACCTCATGTCCTCTGCCTTAATCTGCTGACAAGTTAAACACTTTTGTGCAAAATTAATTGCATCTTTCTTCATACCTAGCCACCAATATGGTTTTTGCATATCATGATACATCTTTTTAGCTCCAAGATGCACAACACTTCTAGAAGCATGCACTTCAAAGAGGATATCACTATGGAGATTAGGAAAATCTGGAACTTGTGGAACATGAAGTCAATTATTCAATCGCAATAATTCATCATCACTCTTAGAAAATCATGGATAAGCTTGTATAGAGATTCACTGATTTAGAACCACAACTCTTTCTTGTGCCAACTTGACTGTACTAATTACACTAGGTCTTATTGTCAATCAAGCCATCATGGTTATAATATCTCTATCTTTGAGCTGAGTTGGATTTAGACTCAAAACATAAGCCACTATAGTACCCTTTCCTTCATCATAATCAATCTTAACAACATAATCAGTCAAGAATTCCAATCATCTCCTTTGCCTATTGTTTAAGTCCTTTTAGGTGAATATACACTTCAAACTTTGATGGTCAATCATTAACTTGAATAATGTTCCATGCAAATGATGTCTCCAAGTTTTCAATACATGAATGATGGTGGCTAACTCCTATGAGTTGGATAATTCTTCTCATGCGGCTTTAATTGTCTCGATGCATAAGCAATAGCTTTGTCTCTCTGCATGAGTGCACATCCTAATCCAACTCCTGACGCATTTGTATATACCATAAAATCTTTATATACATCTGATAATGATAGCTCTGAATATCATTCTATAACATCCCATGCCCTGTTCATCCTTAAACCGAACAGAAATGTTATATTCTTTAACATTGCTATCTCACAACTTAATTACATGGAAGACCACGCCCACAAAACCCTTTAAGATCTAACTTATTTGGCACCTTTGATGGAAATATAAAAAATTTTCAAAATATTATAAATTATTGGGAATATAAGTTCTCAAAACATGGGGTTATTACATCAGTATACTAAACCAAGAGTAAACATGTTCAATGACCAAAATAAAATAGGAAAGTAAAATAAAACAACACAACAACAATGGGATGATAGTATGTGTATGTGTGAAGACTTAAGCAACCTTTGTATCCTCCAACAACACTCTAGGCACACCACCTGCATAAATAATAAAAGAAAAAAATTGTCAGTAACAAGTTATGCAACAAGTTACCGGTCCACAAAATAAAACAACTATAATATCAAATTGGAATACGAACTCAGTAGTTTATATTAAAGTAAAACAAGAAAGGGGATAGTAGATAAGAAGAAGAATCATAGAACACCAAAGGAAACAACACCAGCATGCATCCCGCAGCTGATCCGGTAACACCCTTTTTTCAATCCTCTCCAATTCCACCATGGCACTTTCCTCTGATCTCTAAAGGCAAGCCAAGTACACCACAATCACGAGTAGAATAGGGTACCCATAATACTATGCCTCTCCAGGTGTGAGAAGCTCATAGATGCAGGGGTGAAAATAATGCAGCAGGAAGAGAAAGCAAAGAGTTGCATCGATCTAATGGACAGTGAAACAACTGTGCTTCACAACAAGTCATGCCGTGTGACTTACCCGAAATAATCTCCAACAATCACCCCACTTCCAAAATTGTGAAAACATAAAATAATAATATTAAACTTAGGTAGGGAATAATAATATTAATAAGCCTCCAGAAAGACAGCAACTTGTTATCAATCTTTTGGCTTTTGAAAACTACTCAAGGGATATAATCCTCAAGGGTTATTAAACACGATGTCTGAATGGGTTACAATAAAACCATCACTTAACTCGTTCTACAATATAAAACAACCCACCCATCAAATAAGTGTAAAATAAGAAATGAGTCCTAAACGGACCTAGTCTCCAAGCTCTAAGCAATTTAACGGCAAGCTTGTACTACATGGCCCATATACAAACCCAACTCAACATCTAACATAATCTATATAATGCAAGCATGAAAATACATGATTAAAAGAGATAAAATTAATTTAAATCAATTGTTATATATGTTGGTAGATTACAATAGATGAATAAAAATATGGCATGAATGAATGAAAAAAACGAGTTGTGTTGACAGGTATATTTCTATTTTATTGTTTTTGTTTGTAGACTTTCTTACCAATCAGTAGTGTGACAGTATAGTTAGGTTAGAGTAGTGAATCCTAATAGGATGGTGGGACAGACTCATAGAACCATTTCCCAGACATGATAGTCCCAACTATTGTCACAATGACACAGCATCTAACCGACCGATGACTGCCATGACACCAAGAGAGCCTAGTGTGCCAGTCTCAATTAATTGACGTAGTGAGAGCCACATTAGCACTAATCGATAGGAGACAGATGTAGTGATTGCCAAATTAACTAAGGCTCAAATATAGATGTAATAAAACCAAGAGGAATTTAGGAGAGAGATCAAACATATAGCCGATGAGGCACGAGGAGAGATAGCAATTCCCATGGGCCCTTCGCTATTGCCTCCTCCACCACCACTACAAGATAGGACTACTTCAATAACGGCTCCTATGTTCACCCCATTTTAGACAAGAATGGGTTAAGATGTCGGCGGACCAGAAATAGCAGATAGAGGACAGACTACAGGTGGAAGTGGCGGATTTGCAGTGTACCAGCAGGTACATGACCATAATTTTTGTAGTGTGAGCTAGAAGAAGGGTCTAACAGACGTGCTGATCCAAGGAATTTGAAACTATGGCAGAATGAAAAGTTCTTGAAAAATGGTCGACAACCAATCTTTGAAAAGATAGATGTAGAGAAAGTTTTATTGTGGATCTCATTAGTTAGCAGTGTATTCAAAAGCATCGCATGTCTGTTGCAGCACTGAGTATGCATTATTACAAGAGCTTTCCAAGATGAATCTAGGATATGGTGGGATTCAATGATGAGTTCTACATTTGCCTACCGATAACCTCAGGACATTACTTGGAAAGAATTCAGAGCAAAATTTGATGGGAAGTATTTTCTGCCAGATGTCAGGAAGAAAAAGGAGCGGGAATTCTAAACACTAAAATTAGGTCCCATGACAGTGGTGCAATATGAAACCAGATTCAGAGCTTTGGAAAGCTTTGCACCAGATTTAGTTCTGAATGAAAGAAGAAGGATAGAGCATTTTTATGAGGGTCTCCATCATGAGATATGGATGTATTATTTGGATAGAAAATTTGCTACCTTTAGCTTATAGTGAGAGCTGTAGGTGAGGCATAGTGAGTTATAGCTACTTGACCTTAGTGAGACTTTGACCAGAGGCAGGAACATCTAAGGCCATATCCGCCAGAGCAAGGAACACAATATAGATGTCGAACAAATGCACCAAATACTATGAGGGCTATGGATGGCCAAAGTTTAGGGCCAAAGAGGTGGAGACCAACAACCACCTAGACAGAAGCAGAGGGGACATAACTGAAGAGGGCACATGGCTATAGGGCAGGCTAGATACAAAAGAGGTAGACAACAGGCACCACCAACTTATGAACAAAGGAATCAGAATTAGGTGGTGATATCAGCAGCACATCCTGCCCCAGTGTAGCACCAGGTAGTAATAATATATGCAGCCACACTGGGAAAGGAATTTGAGGACACAAAAGCCGTGACAGATACACTTCCTATTGGCTTTGTACCTGCACAGTTTCTATTTGACTCACTGCATACATTCATATATTTCATACACACGCACAAGTAGAATAAGACGTAAGATAGAAGAATTAAGACATTTACTATAAGTGTCCACTCCCCGCTGGTAGTGTGATAGCTACGAGTGAGTTTGTGTCCCTGATGAGATTCAACAGCGACAATTTGTAGCTGATTTGATATTATTCAAGCTACAAGAAGTTGATGTGATATTTGAAATGAACTGGATGTCCAAGGAAAGTGCCATGATAGATTGCCAAAGAAATGCGGTAACCTTCCTCCACAGAAGGTGCTGCTTTTTCTTCCAAGTTCAGGGCAAAGATATAAAACAAGAATGGATATCCTATCAGAATGTAGTTAGACAGCTAGACTAAGACAGTGAACTGATAATGGCAGCATTAGTACTATTTAAGCAGAGCGGTTCAGGGGATAGACTGATCATTGAGCAAATTCCAACTGTTAGAGAATTTATAGATGTATTTCCAAATGAGTGGAAAAGAAGTAGATCTCACCATTGAGTTGATGTCAGACACAACACCAATCTCTAGAGCTCTATACAGAATGGCACGTCTTGAGCTCAAGGAACTCAAGGAACAGCTACAGACATTGATGGATCAAAGGTTCATCGGACCGAGTGTCTTTCCATGGGAAGCACCAATGCTAAATGTGAGGAAGAATGATGGAAGCATACATTTATGCATCGATTATAGGATGCTAAACTAGGCAATTGTTTAGAACATATACCATTTTCCTGGCATCAATGATCTATTTAACCATTTGAGTTCAGCAGTCATCTTCTCAAAGATCAATTTGAGGTCAAGATACTAGCAGTTGAAGATTAGAGCAGAAGACATCCTGAAAACTACATTCAGGACCATATATGGCCACTACGAGTTTTTGTTCATGCCTTTTGGATTGACCAATGCTCCAATAGCATTAATGGACTTGATGAACAGAATGTTCAGCCCATATTTGGACCAGTTTGTAATCATCTTTGGAGATGACATACTGATATAGTCTTCATCCAAGGAAGAACATGAGCGACATCTAGGGATTCTATTTTAGACATTGAGAGAGCATAGATTGTATGTAAAGTTTTTGAAGTGAAGTTTTTTGCTCTCATAAGTGAATTTTCTTAGCCATATCATCTCAGCAGCAGATATCTCAATAGATCCAGCCAAGATAGAAGTAGTAGTGCAGTGGGACTAGCTAAAAACATCTACAGAGGTTCAGAGTTTCCAACACTTAGCTAGATACTACAAACGGTTCATACAATGTTTGCCTTCCATAGCAGCTTCTCTTACACAGTTGAATAGGAAGGAGGAGCAATTCAAATGGACAGATGAATTTGAGCATAGGTTCTTAATGCTAAAAGAGAGATTGACATCGGCAGCCATCCTCACATTGCCAAAAGGACATCAAGATTTTATGGTCTATATAGATGCCCCAAGGAGTTGGTCTAGGCTATGTTTTGATGCAGAAGGATAAGGTTATAACCTATGCCTCTCATCAGCTCAAGGGGCATGAGCGTAACTATCATGCCCATGGCCTAGAGCTCGCAATCGCACTCATTATCTGGAGGCATTATTTGTATGGAACATCTTTCAAACTCTTGACTAATCTCCACAGTCTAAAAGAAATCTTTATGGAGAGGATTTGAACAGCAAAAAAAGAAGATGGTTAGAACTATTATCAAATTATGAGATCAACAAAGCATATCAGAAGGGCAAGGCAAATGTGGTAGCAGATGCTATGAATGGGAAGCCAGTTCGATGATCAACAGGATTGGCAGCAATGTCTGTGACTCAGCTTGCTATAGGCCAGAGATAATTGTTTGGAAAGATGGCATGACTAACCATTAAGTCAAGTGTGCTTGAATAAATCAGGGTTGCACACGTGGTAGATAAACAATTGAGCCAGTGGCTGGAACAGGTAATAGATAAGGAATTGGCCAAAGATGCAAATCAATTATTCAAACTCAATGGCCGACTATGTTTGTAAAACCCAACTTCAGGTAAGGGTTACCTGCTTGGAGATTTTCTGATTTGGGCCAGACTCGAGTCGATTTGAGTGAGCTCGAGCTAAACCAATTTTCAAATCATGAGCATGGGGCCCAGATGGCCATATAAGCATGTTATGGAGGTTGTGTATTTCTGACATGCATATGATAGCTTGAGATAGGCTACAACAGAGCACGAGTTATCATTATATACATGAGGTATACTGATGATTTTTATGAGTTAGCCAGGGTTTTAGGCCTGGAATTAGGTCTTCGTAGCATTTAGTATCCATTTGAAATTTTCAAAGTATCTCATTTTCATACATCATAGGGATTTTTAATCACTAGTTTGTGCCCATGTAGGCCTAGCTTCATTGAGTCATAAGCTTTCACCCAATTGAGTTGAGGGTTCAAAGCCCATTTAGCCTTTTTGCCTCGATCCCTTCCTATAGTGTCAAGTTTTAGACTCTAATTAGTTTTGACTTTAGACAGTCTAAATTCGAGCTTTATATATATATATATATATATATATATACACACACACACACACACCCATAGGTGGGCCTCACTACGCCATGAGTTGTCAGAAGTTTATATTGTGCCACATAGCAAAATCTGAGCCATCCACATCATCCATCGCTTCACCATGTTGATTTCCGGCGATTTCCCATGATGTTGATGATTTTCACCTTAACGCCACAGCCACTTTGGTTCATTGCCAATGGGACTCAAACCCTCCTCCCACCACCAGATTGGTACGGCCGTGACCACCTCGTAACCTGCAATCGGTCCGTACCCACTATCGCGACCAACGCCGCCGTAGTCACCGCCGGTGATGGAGTTTTAGTAGCCACTTTTAGGCGCCGCCATCTGGCCATTTTTCAACACTAATGAACCACCTCCAGCCGATCTAACCACCTAGACATATTAGCTTCATCAAGATATTCATATTCAAACCATCCATGACCATCGTCGTGGCCGCGATCACCGCACCCATGGCGATTCCGGCCCGTTTTTTGCCACCTAGTGGTCAAACTCTGTGGATCACCACCACCATCATCTTCCTCATGATCAGGGTTGTCGATCCTGATTGGCGACAACCCTAGCCTCACCTTTGTCAGCATTTTCTGGCTATTGGCACTGGCTACCTCATTTGTCCAATTTGCTCCTGTACATGTCCACCTAGTCGTTCCTGAGTCTACCAGTCCAAACTTGTATTTACACCTGTGTCCAACAGTATAGACCAGCCAGCCGAACCAACCCAACATTTATCTAACCCAGACCAAGTTGACTGAGCCCAACTCGATTTGGTTTAGCTAGTTGACCCAGTTCAGCACATTTTCAGCCTAGTTTCGGCCGTTTCTCGATCGATTTTGTTAATTCAAGAACCACCTACATTAATTTAGATGCATATTCATATTATTAAGCATATTTTGATGTTATAATTTATTTATTTATTTATTTATTCATTTATTTATTATTTTTTATTCTTTTTATTTAGATATTTGTCGAATATGATGAATACTTATGTGATGATTTATTATTATTATTGATGTATTTATTTATTTATATTAATATTATTTATGTTTATTAAATTATATATTTTTTGTATTTATTTATTTACTTATCTATTTGTTCATTGCATTTAGGTTATTATTTATTTCTATTTAATTGTGTATTTTGAATTGGATAACTATGATGACTATAATATTATTATTATTCATGATTGATTAAAATTAACTAAGTATTTATTTATTTATTTATTATGAATTTATTTATTTATTTATTTATATGTTTAATAATACGAGTATATGTGATATTTACTCACTTTTAGCCGCATATTTATATTGTATATATTATCATTATTTTATGTTTAGAGTATTGATTATTTTCATGTATTTATTATTTATTTATTTATTCATGAGTATATGTATTAATTTCTTTATTATTTATTATTAGTTAGTTTCTTTATTATATCTCAATTTGTGTGCTACATGTTTAGTTGTAGGTTTATTTAGCAACCTTCTTTATTAGGATGTACTAATGATATCAACACATACCACGACCATACATCATATAGAGATGTTAGTATTTTACTTAGCAATGGGCTTTGATGTAGGTTTCGGAGTCTGAGTTCGTCGTTGAGGAGATGTCATGCTTAGAGCTTGGACCATAGGTCCGTTAGGATTCTTCTCACTTTTTATTGCTATACTCTATTGCTAATTTGATTTCCAAATCGCGGGACATGTTAAGTGTTTATTTTATCGGACCTCAGTTAATATGGGTCATTTAGGCGTATTTTACTTATGTGATTAGTAACCCTCGACGATGAAATACCTCGGGTCTGATTTCGAAAAAAAAATCCACCACAAGTTGCCTTTGGGCCTATTATATAAATCTCTTCCTAAACCTATACATGATTTTCTCGAGTTTTCCAATGAGATGTGAGACAGGGGAAAACTAACAACCGCGTCTTGAGATAGGGCATGTATTTGTCAAAGTGGGCTCTGTATTTTGTGAGCATCCATTCCATTCCCGAGGGATCTTGACAACTCCACCTTTGAGTTCCTAATACCTCGAGAAGTGGTTTACGAGTACTACAATGGAGCACATGTCTAGGTTTGTGGTTTTCAAGGGTACTGAAGGTGCATGCTTGAGAGTATATAAAGGTTTTCATTGAACAGGAGGGTCAGCTCTCCTGTGCCAGTTTGGCTATTAGTTATTTGTGAACCAATAACATTCGACATTTTTCTTATTACATATGTAGGTTTCGTGATTATGTGTCGGCTTTGGGGGGAGGACTAAATAAATGCTATAGATATTTTAGCTCAACACACTTATTTTTTTTTACACTTTTACTTATATTTGATGTATTTTAATGCGTATTTAGAGATGTCTTCTATTCTCTTGACGCCAAGCGGGTTACTTCGATCTATATTATTGATCGAGTCCTATAGCCTAGCTGCTTTAAACATGACTCGACTCGATCATGACATTTTTTATCTGGTTCTTAGGTGAACCGAAATCAGGGTGTCATAGCTTTGGTATCAGAGCCATGTCTTGGTCGATTGAGAAGGAAGACTTTCATTTTGAATCAAGGGTGTGGAGCTGTCCTTAGCCAAGCCGACAAGTATTTCCTTTGGTCTTTTCTAATGGTTTAGATTGTGTGTTTAGTCATACCTGAGTAGTGGATGTGTTAGTGTTAACAGTTAGAGAAGTTATGAGATGGGTATGAGGTCATGATTTAAATACATGCCAGCATGGATCTCATTGAAATGTCATGATAAGCTTAGAGACACGTCTTTCCTATTTTTGTGCTAGAGATGTGACGACTAAGAGTGTCTATATGTTTAGTTAGATGAGGTTGAGCTAGATGGTGACTGGGAGTACCTAGAATTTTGGCGACTACACTAGTGCACTTGCCCGTCTTTCGCATGTCACCACATGAGTCCTTCCTTGGGACATGGTGTACATCACAAGATAGAGTTATAAGATATTACACAAGTAGGGATCTTAGAGTATAGAGATACTCATGTAGTTACGTGACACATGAGCATGGATCATCAAGTGTCTTAAACATACCCAATAGGCAAGGATAACTTAGACCTTGAGATAGTTCCTTATGGATGGAGGATGTGTCTATGCCTACAGATCAACTTATGCACTTGAAGCATAGATGAGAGTTTGTGGAAGATGATCTGGATGGACCACTTCTAGGAGATAATAGTAGATGAGGATGAGTAGCTAGGTTGATCTACAGTCACATGGACAGTTCACTGCCTCCCCCTCTTCCACTAGGGTATGTCTATCCAAACAGTATTGTCGGTTACTCTTCATTAAACAAAGGCATGAACACAATGAGGATAAGTGAGATTACATTTGACCGCGGATTTAGACAGTTTACTAGATTTCACTCAATCTGCTAGGGCCAAATCAGTGATTCCTATGGAGAACTAGACAAATTTATAGGAGCAATTACTCCAGTTTCAGGAGATCGGTGTATGCTCAGGATAGGTTCATCATCATACATATCCCCACTATGATCCAGACCTCCTCTAGATCAATTGCGCATGGTTGGATAGCCTGAGCCGAGTCGATACTACCTCTAGGGAGATAGGCACATGGAGATACAAATATCACATACAGTAGTGGGTTTGTGAAGTACATGATCAAGATTAGACTTTAGCACGTCAGTTGCACAACCACCGTCCAAGTAGCACAACCGTTGTCCGTGACGCACAACCACAGCCTGAGTTGCCTAACCACCAACCGTGAAGAGCTACCACCGTCCGTCATGCATAACCATCGTCCATGATGCACAACCACCGTCCATGATGCACTACCACCATCCAAGTGAGTAGTTATTGTGAAAGCAAAGGTCAAGTAGTTACCTCACCCTATAGGATGACAACTATTTGAGGATGTTCTTAGCCTTCTCTGCATGTCATTCCAGTTAGAGCATAGTTGGGTCAGAGATTGAAGACAAGAGATAGCTATGGTAACATCAGTTGAGCGGAGGAAATTTAGGTGCACTGAGATTGTTTTGAAGAGATGACACATGATTGACTTCACCAGCCTTCTTACAAACCATTTCATTGACCTGACATCCTTAGGTCAGATGTGTATTGCAAGATAGTTTTAATCACAATCTTATAGGGATCATCAAATAATTATATTGACAATGTTATAGGGATGCATATGCACAGAGTCAAATAATAGGGTAGTATGACCTCCAAATGGGATGGCCACAGTGGTTAGATTGTTTAATCAACATGACAACATATGTATGAGTTATATCTAGGGTATACAGATCATGCAGATGGTCAAACATGCAGTGTGACCTTAGCCAGTGAGAGGTATTCGACTAGCATTAGAGACCTTGGCTTAGATGGTGGCTTTAGTGAGGGAGTGTCCTTCACGGGGAGAGTGATTTCCTTGTGCTTCGCCAACACAAATAGGCCCTTACCTTGAGACATAGGATTGTGCCTTTGCCCCGAGTAAAAGAGATACCTTCGTGGTACTATTTAGGACTTACATTGCAGGTAGCCGATAGCAGACCAGACTAGATGAGACAACTTCACCCCAACATTGGAGCAACACAGATAGGGACATCAATCAGACCATACCATTTTGACTAGATAGAGGGACACCAGTGTATGCTCATCTTGACTTATAACTTTTTTGAGAGTGTACAACAATGGTAGTAGTCATGTCAGTCAAGATTAGTGCCACAAATTAGTATGAGACGGTAGGTCACACACCAATGAAGAGTGGATGAGACACATCTCAAACATCATTATGAGTCCTCATAGACTCGGGGGGAGATAGTGGTTCTTCGGATCATTTGAATCTCATCCATTTAGAAGTGTGTGACTAGTATAGTATCGAGAAACACATACCTACTATTAGTTGATTGAACTAGAGCCACTTAGGAGTTCTCTCTTAGACTCGACATTGATTGGTTGTTCTATAGGTTACCACTTGTGGTGAAATCTTATCATGATGATCTTAGAGACATCTCCATGGACCTACCCATATTTTTGAATCACCCAGTATCTTATTCAAAATTTCATTACCCCATTGTAACTCAGATGCAGACCACCATTACATACCTAGTAGGATTTTCTCAACTTAGTGTACTCTCCCAACACACCCGATGTCACACCATGTGAGGATGAGACACCTCCTAAGAGAGTCCTAGAGTAGTGTGACGAGTTTTTCTCGAGAAGCCCATTCTCTTTTTGTGTGACCAGAGATGACAGACATAGCTGAGTAGTTTCTCACTCACCCATCCAAATATATTAGTCCTACCTTCAATTTTTTATATAGTTGAGATTAGCATACATTGACCAGTGCACACGCAACAGACCAAATGTAGACTTCACAATTCCATGCAAAGTATGTTTTCATACTCCTTGAGACATGTTGTACATGTACATGTGTTCTTGCATCCATTCTATCATATAGAGCCCTCTTCAGTAGTATTTAATGGTCATATAGATAATTACGAAAGCCATAGCGCATAGTAGAGTTATAGCAGCTGCCCTTGTTCCATTATGGAATAGAGTGAGATACTTGACTTGGGACCAAGTTAGCTAGGACCTGGTGAGTAGTCCAGTTCCTCTTACAGGGACACCCTAAGTGTTTGACCTGAACTGGCGACTGTGAACCATATAGCCCATTAGCATATATCCTTATTTGGTACTAGAGTAGACCATATGCTCTCAAGACTTGCAAGACACGCTATTATAGCCATATATCTCGAGCAGAGTGCTCTGAGGGTAAACGTAGTTAACCCGTCACTTTGATGAGGATCAGAGAGACATAGGTAGATGTTAGGCCACATACCTCGCACCGAGATAGTTTTTCCTAATGTAGTGCAGACCAATACCCTGCAGTACTCTAGAGTACCTGCTGACTAAGCACTAAACCCTTAGGGGTGAGCTTAGGTTATTCCCACCAAGGTCAATACATTTCAGTCCCAATAGTTTGTAGTGACCCTAGGAGTTAGACCAGTGAGATGATTCGAGCATGCATGGTCAATCTGGCGAGACGATTCAAGCAAGCATGGTCATTCCAGTGAGACAATTCAAGCATGTATGGTTAGTATAGAAAGACGATTCGCCAAATGATTCGATCATGTGTAGTCCGTCCAACCAGATTAGTAAGGAGCAAGTGAGCTTCGTCAGCATTCATAGTTCCAGCTTCATGTTGGTACGTTTGGACCATGTGCAGCTAGTTTTCAAGGGAGAGCTACTAGTTTGTCAGTGAGATGAGATCTTCAGCTGAGTCCTTCGATCGCAGTTGATGTGAGAAATTCCGAAGATGCAATTTTTATAAGGATGAGAGGGGTTGTAAAATCCAACTTCAGGTTAGGGTTTTACTCGCTTGTAGTTTTGCCCCATCTGCGCTAGTCTCGAATCGATACAAGCAAGCTTGAGTCAAACCAACTTTCAAATCAAAAGTATATGGCCAAGATGGCCATATGAGCATGTCATGGTGGCTAAGTATGCCTGACTGGCAAATGATAGCTTGAAATATGCTATAGGAGAGCATGAGTTATCATTGTTTACACGCGGTATACATGTGATTTTTATAGGTTAGCCAAGGTTGTAGGCTTAGAATTAGGTTGTTGCAGCATTTCGTATCCATTTGAAATTTTTAGGGTATATCATTTCCATGCATCATAGGGATTTCGGATCACCGGTTTATGCCTATGTGGGCCTAGCTTGATTGAGTCACAAGCTTTCACCCGATTGAGTTGAGGGTTTGAGGCTCATTTAGCCTTCTTGCCTCAATTCTTTCCTATAGAGTCATTTTTTCGACTTTAATTAGTTTTAACTTTGGATGGTCTCGATCTGAGCTTACCGTCTATATATATATATATATTACATATACTCATAGGTGGCCCAGGCTACGAATTGTCGAACATTTAGATCGTGTCATGTGGCACAATCAGAGCAGCCCACATCAACCCTCTCTTCACCATGTTTATTTCGAGAGATTTCTCACAATTTTGAGGATTTTCACCTTAATGCCATGGCCACCTATGCCGCCGCAGTCGCTACCTGTGACGGAGTTGTTACATCCAGTTTTCGTTGCCATCGCCACCCTTTCGGGCCATTTTTCGGCATCAACGAACCACCTCCAACCAATCTGACCACCTAGACAGATTAGCTTCATTGATATCTTCACAACAGTGGTGATTCCATACCTTTTTTTGGCTATTTTTTGGCCAGCCAACGGCTGGACTCTACCGATCACTACCACCGTCATCTTCTTCGTCGTCAAGGTCATTGATCCTGACTGGTAGCAACCCCAACCGCTTCACCATCAGCGTTTTTCGATTATGGCACCGGCTGCCTCGTTCGGCCCTTTTGCCCATGTTCGCGTATACCTGCTTGCATTCGTCTATGCCACGTCATGCCCGAGTCTGCCAGTCAAAGCCCGTGTTCGTGTCCGTTAGTTCAAACCAGCCCAGCTGACCCAGCCCAACAGTTTATTTAGTTCAGACCAAGTTGATTCGGCCCAACTAAGTTCGGTTCAGCTATTGACCCAATTCAACTCATTTTCAGCCTACTTTTGGCCATTTCTTTAAAGATTTCAGTAATTCAAAAACCCATATATTAGTTTAAATACATATTCATATTATTTTGCATATTTTAATGTTATCATTGATTTTATTTATTTATTTATTCATTATTGTTTATTTGTCGTATATGATGAGTACTAATGTGATGATTTATTATTATTATTATTGATATATTTACTTATTAATATTAATCTTATTCATATTTATTAAATTGTATATATTTATGTAGTTATTTATTTACTTATCTATTTGTTCACTACATGTATGTTATTATTTATTTCTATTTAATTGTCTATTTTGAATTAAATAACTATGATGATTATAATATTATTATTATTCATGATTTATTAAAATTAACTATTTAATTATTTATTTATTTATTCATGATTGATTAGTAACCCTCGACAATGAGACCCCTCGAGTCTGATTTCGAAGATAAGATCCACCACAAGTTGCCTTCATTATATAAATTTCTTCCCAGACCTATTGAATGATTATGAATTTATTTATTTAATTATTTATATGTTTAATCACTTGAGTATATGTGATATTTACTCGTGTTTAGTCGTGTATTTATATAATATATATTATTATTATTTTATGATTAGAGTATTGATTATTTTCATGTAGTTATTATTCATCTATTTATTCATGAGTGTATGTATTTACTTATTTATTATTTATTATTAGTTAGTTCTTTATTATATCTCAATTTGTGTGTTGTATGTTTAGTTATATGTTTATTTAGCGGTCTTCTTTATTAGACTGTACTAATGATATCACCACACACCACAACCATGCATCATATAGAGATGTTAGTATTTTACTTAGCACTAAACTTCAATGTAGGTTTTGGAGTCCGAGTTCGCCGTAGAGGAAACATTACACATAGAGCTTCGACCACAGGTTCATTAGGATTCTTCTCACTTTTTATTACTATACTCTATTACTTATTTGATTTCTAGATCGCAAGACATGTTAAGTGGTTATTTTATCGGACCCTATTTAACACGGGCCATTTAAACGTATTTTACTTCCATGATTAATAACCTTCGATAATGAGACCTCTCGAGTCTGAATTTAAATTAAGATCCACCGCAAATTGCCTTTGGGCCTATTATATAAATCCTTTCTCAAACTTATATATGATTTTATTGAGTTTTCTAGTGAGATGTGAGACTGGGGAAAACTGACAACTACGCCTTGAGATGGGGGGCGAGTTTGTCAAAGCGGGCTCTAGATTTAATGAGCATATTTTCCATTTCCAATGGGATCTTGACAATTCCACTCCTCAAACCTGGAGAAGTGTGGAGGTTTATAGGTACTGCAATGCAGTGCATGTCTAGACTTGTAATTTTAAAGGGTACTGAAGGCACATGCCTGAGAATACTTAGCTTTTGTACTCATGACGAGGAGTAATACAGAGGATGTAGAAGGCTAAAAGAAATTTGTTGCCATTGACCATGCTATTCATGGGTTTTGTGAAGTGTTTGCACCCGGAATGATGTTCATTGCTCAGATTAACTTGAAACTTCTCCATGCCAATCTCACGCACTTTGAACATTCCCACCATTCTATCAGCAATTATGAACAGCCTGTATGATAGTGCCTACATGTTATAGCTTTGTTCCTCTGCTTATGTAGTCGTGTGCCACTACATTGCGAATGTAATACTCTGGTTTCCCTCATTATGCGGATGGAATAGGTATAGTTTTTTGTTGTAGAAAGATTTTTGGAGGGTGATTTGGCAATAAAAGTAGTGAAGTGGTTGGATTGACTGAAATTGGACTGTCTTGAGTCTGGAAAGCTTTATATTGGCACTTAAGGTGGGGCAAAACATATTGTTGTTCGTGTTGATAATTTTATTTTGGTTGCTAGCATAGAACATGCTCTACATCAAGAACAAGTGGTGAGCAGGGGTGAAGATCCTTTGATTTTGATAATTGCTATATGTGCACATGTATCATAATTATCAGAGGACCTCGATTGTTTAGCTGCATGAATTACCTAGTGTTTTCAATTTGAACTGTCATTGAGATTCTATTTATCGATATTTGATATATATGCCATTTATAGAAGCTTATGTTTCTGCTTGAACATTGACATTTATTCTTTTTAGAATACTTAGCATTTTGTACGTAAGACTCCCCTTCCTTGATTCTAAAATAGCTTGAAGCGCCATGCACCGGGCAGCCTTCATAAAAACCATCTTTATTGTGGTAGGAATAAATCCAAAAAATGCCTTCTCTTCAGACAGCCTTACCCCCAGAGCTTGCAAACAATGCAATTAGGGTAATGTGATATTTTTCTTTTTGTTAAATCTTCGTGGCTTAAAATATTCTAGCCTCACAAAATGTTTATCATATTGTCTTGGCAGCTCTATCGTGAGTGTCTACGGAGAGCAAAATTTATTGGCCATCGGGTGTTGTGCCTGCACACTTTTTATCTTTATATTCCCGTAATTGTTTTTTGTTTAAGCGTAGAGGAACTAATGTGCATAATTCCTGTCTTTCTCTAGCAACACAATACAGAGTTAGTTGTTGGTGTGGTGAGGCAACAGTTCAAAAAGCACATGCATGAGGCAGATCCAGAGAAGATTCAAAAGCTTAAGGATGAGTAAGTTTTGATTTTCTCAATTCTAATATTATGCAATTCCATCTGTGTTTTACCATTAGATCTGCATGTTGATGATCATAACACTCTGGATGATGCATTTGCAGTGCCGCAAGGGGCCTCATTAATCACATTCTTTATGAATCAGAAAAAATGTCTGGTCGCAAGTTTACTCCATGAGTATTTGCTCTAGCTGTCACGCACTTGGTTGACTGAATTTACTGGCTCTCGGTTAGTGAAGCACATGTCTTTTGCCTTGTGCTTTTCAGTTCTTTTTCTATTAAATGGCAATCATGAGCATCTATATACTTAGTATGATATATCTTATTTTTATCGCTAGTTTAAGTGAGAATGATCATTTGAAGTAGAGAGGGGCTACATTTGCAGTTTTCTTATTGATATCATATGATGTTGTATTTCTTGTGATTGAGTTGCACCATCATGTAAAGAATAAAAGGAGTTATTGCTCCTGTTTGTTCACTTCTTGTACTGTTGGATTATAATTATTTTTTCATTTTCATTTATTGGTTGTAAATGCGATCATTCTAGCTAATGCATCTGTAAGATTTTCTGCCGTGTGTTCCCGGAATTATGCACTGTAGAGTTATGCCCACATTCAAACTAGCGATGTCGTAACATATATGATGATGCAAGAGTAACCAACTAGTGTGAGGACAGACTGACATTTTTTTATCATTCCCATTAGACTATTTACGATAATAACACTCCCAAGAATTCGTTGCCTTTTGTAGCTGCCCTCTGTTTCGATGCATCCTCTTGTCAATATCTTTATTAAGATGCCAAATTCTTTTGTTTGGTTTTGTTGTGAATCTGTGATTTTGTTGAGTCATTCTTCACTTTCTGCTTGAACAGCTTCAAGCATGTATAAAATGCTACTTTGCTTTTTCTACTCTTACGTTTATTTGATATTTGTTACATTACTATGGTCTTTAGCATGAATATTTTATTTCCAGTAGTACAAATAATAAAATTTTCTTCCACGTTGTTGTGTTACAATTACCAATCATTTTTTTCCTGATCAGCGCAGTTTGAAACAAAATATATGAACACTCAGTTTACTATCATGTGATAGCCAAAGCTCTTTTTTCACACCATTCTTCGATGACTTATGTTATTTTTCTCCTATATATGCATCCTTTTATGCCTCATTATGTTGCATGCCACAAAACATATAATCTTGATTTTAGAAGTGGTGTCAGATGGAGATGTGGAGTCACTGATGATGCAATTTAGGAATGGAACGTAGATTTGGATATTTGGAGCTCGAATCCAGATTTTGGGGTCAGTTCAGGATTCTGTTATGGTTGATGAGCTTGATATGCCCTATTACCTAAGAGGATATGGTTATGGTATTAGGATTTTGGATGGATTGGATTTGGCCATGTCGTTCAAAAGGCCATACATCTTTGGCCGCACCTAACCTTTTGGAAAATTAGGTCTGTTTGGAAAGTGAGAACACCTTGTGTGAAGGAATCCGATGAGTCGATCGTAGGCTTCAACGACGAACCCGGTGAATTTTTAATACTCAAGCTTGAAGAATCAAAAGTAGCAAAACCAAATGCTGGGTAGGCTAAAAAAAACATATGTATGTATATATAACATGACTTAATTAAACTATATCAATGACTAATATACCCTTCTTGAGTCGTTTACAATAACTAATAAATATAATGACGAAGATAGTGATTAAAATATCCCTGATTAATAATCCATAAATAAAAATTAAAATATAAACAATTAAGAACCTATCTTAGGAAACTTAATCTTATATAACTAGGAGAAGAATATTGTCCGTCATTAGTCTCCCTTGGTTGAAATAAACTTGTCCTCGAATTCTGAAGTTAATTTGTAAAATCTGATAAAGATAGACCGTGAGAAGTTTTGTTTGGATCGTACAATGATGAGTTGAACTATTTGTCTTTTAGCTCTTCTGAAAAAAATTCACCCTTGAGTTTGTAGATTTGTGTTCTAGCAAACGCTAAAACTCACATTTGAGAGATAGAATATTCATCCAATCACTCTAATAAATTGAATCCAAACTTTCTTTTCACGGCCTGCTGGGAAATAAAAGGAGTAGCATTACCCATTTTGACTCGTATCTTTCTGCCATTGTTTGTCCAATACGAATCCGAAAACTTGGATCCTAAGGGAGAAGCAAAGAAACCAAGAATGATTGTGGCTTTCAAGGCCATTCTGTGGGGAGCCATCTCGAGTTTCTTAATTTGATGAACATGTATGTGGTCATGACACTAAAAAGATCCATCCACTGGACTAAAGGTGGTGTGGCTTACTGCATACAAGGGATGAAGTGGCTTAGATGCCATTACTTTTTAGCATGACAAAGAGCAGACAACAAAGTTCACCAATTATATCTTTCTTCAGTCTTTGATCTTATTTGGGTCCTTCTCAACTTGGCTGTAAAAGATCCTCTCTTTTGTTTGAGGGGACATTGTTTATATTTGACCGTTTTTGCTTTCCTGGTTTTGAAGTCAAGGACAGATAGAAACTAAGAGCGGCAATGGGAAAGGCTTACCATTTATATTGACTGGAAAGATTCTTATGAAAGATGCTATTGATAGTTTGGCTCTTCTAGAGTACGAATAGTGAGTTATTGGATGTGGAAGCATATATTATTAACCAAAGCCTATAAAGATTGATAAGATGATCCCAAAATTCTACTTTTCTTTTCATCTTCTTCCCGATTTCTCAATGGTAATATCATATGGAGGTTGCTTGGTATCAGCTTCTATTTTTATATTAGAATGAGCCGAGTTTGACCACCCATTCAAATAAAATGGTCGTTTTCCCCCCAATTTGATAGAATTACTCCCCTCATCCAACTGTCCCTACAATCGAAGAATCTATATTAACTTGAGTTATAGCTGATACTAAGTTTTTCATAGTATAAAGCGGGCATTCGCCCGACTCCAAACACTGGCTTTTCAATTTAAAAAGCAATCAATCGATAAGATAAAATTGTATAAAGATGATAACTTCGAGTTCGAGTTGGGAGAATCCAAAAACATGTGGGAATCACCTTCTTATATGATTGAGAAAAGGTTTTATAATTACAAAATAATAGTGAGTTGAGTGGCGGTCCCAAGATGATCACCATTCAAGTTCTTGCCGTGCCTGCTTCGTATGTGTTATGGTCGCATTCCTCAACCCCTCGCACGTAACGTAATGCCCTTTTCATCTTCCCCGTTAAAGCACCTTCACCCACCAACTCTGGAGTTGCCCACCTTCCTCTCTCTGGATATAGTTGTTCATATCATATAATATGATTAGCCCATGATCATATGCACGTATGAATGCCTACAATTTGGTGTTTTTGGGAACTAAACTATATAGCTAACACGCATATATATATATATATATATATATATGCGTGTTAGC
>JAVDBV010000224.1:0-18522 GCA_032619315.1 Piper longum
GGCGGACGGTCCAGAGGCACGAAGCCAGAGAGTCCATCCAGCCCAGGTAGTCTCAATAGTGAAGTCGAGCACCACCACCGGCGCCACCTCAGCACCCAACTCCCCCCTCTCTAGACGCGCCACCACGTCCTCTGCATCCGGCGAAGTCTTGCACCCTTGCGACGAGAAGAGCTCCAGTAGCACGGCTCCCCCTCTGAGCTGCTCCTCCCACACCTCGTCCGGGGCTGTTGCATTGTTCGGAGAAGAACTGCCTTTCCGGAAACAGGAAAGGAGAGTGCGGAGTCCCATGATTGACGCCGTAGAAGATGAAGAGGGCGAAATCTTTGTGGCAAGCCGAACCAAGGAAAGAGGAAGATGATGAGATGGGATGGTAAGGTTTCGAGAGCTTGTCGATGCTTAGAATATAGGGAGGAGTTGGGGAGGAGGGACTCAAAAAAGGGCAGGTGGTGTGGGTGGGATGTAACGTTCCAACCTCGTCAAACGGCTCAAGTCAAAGTGGTCGGTCTGTTGTTCAAGCCATATGGTGCTTTTGTGATGGATTGATTTGGTTAAATGGGCCCACACGACTGCATCGGTGGCTTGGGTAGGATTTAGGAGGCGGCCTTCTCACCGCCAGCCAGGTTCACAATTCTGTTTTTTTTTTTTTTTTTTAGTGGTGCTGTTGCGGGGTTTTGCGTGTTAGGTTTGAATCCCATGCTTTTTTATTCTCTCTTTTTTTTATTTTCTTTGTATTTCATATTAATTTTTTATTAGAAACAAAAATACCTATTGGGGAAATCCTAGTAGATTGAATCCTAATAGTAAAATTTTAAATAACTAATAATAAAATTAATTTGAGAGAAACAATGATTTAATTATAAATGGTCGGATTTGATAATAAAGTGATAAATGTCCGATGCTCGATTCTTATATTATTAGTTTAATTACAAAAATTAATACCTTATTATTTTTAAAATTAATATTTATTAATAAAAATACCAAATATTTTATTTGTGTTCTTAAAATATCTTTTCACTTACCTTTGCCTTTTAAACTCATACTATTATTATATAATTTGAATATTTTTTTCAACCTTGTAGTTTGAATAGCCAAGTGGGTACTTATTTAATAAACAGTCAAGTTTGGTTTCGCCTTAACAATAAATAGTCAAGTTTGATATAAAAAATACAAAATTAATTGGTTTATAGTTAGATTTAGTTTATTAATTTAGCTGAATAATAGATTTGGTTGAGGTAATATGTGACTAAATTCGATTGATAGGCACTACTTATTGAGAAATAGCTGATATTTTAGGACTCAGTTAAGTTAACATCATATAATAACATCGTCACCAAAGAGAACTATAAAAAAATAGTAATAAATAATACATTAAGTTGTCCAAAAGAAAAAAGGTTTATAGTATTTTTGAGTGTTAAAAATAATAATTTGAATAATTTTTGGATAATTCTAGAGTGGAAATACATAATTGAAATTATTAAAAAAAAATTATATGTGTGGCCAAAAAAATATTATAATTTAATATTACAAAAACAACAACCAAACCCAAAAGTTTATAACCCACCCCCTTAAACTTTGTGGGAATCGATGGAATGTAGATTTAAGGGTGGAATGGGTCGATTTGAGTGGGCTTAATTTATTTTCCGTTTAAAAAAGTAGGGCTGGTGTAAAACCCGTGACTCGAGTTACGATTTTGTATTCGTTAGTCGGTCGGTTCAAGTGTTGTTTTTAGCCGAGTTAATTTTACAACATGCATTGTGAAACGAAGTCGGTCATGTGTTATTAGTCATAGGGTTATATGTATACAAGTATATTATGATAATATATAGTAAAAATAAATAAATTATCAGAATATACAAAAATATTCTAATTTATTTTTATTTTTATATATATGGATCATAAAATTAATTTTAAGTTATTAATCGTATTAAAATACATATTTATTATATTTGGGTAAATTATTAGTTATAGAATATGTTATTATGATATTATAATGTATAATATATTTTATGAGATTTTTTTAATTTTTTTAAAAATTTATTATAAATTAATTATTATTTTGATTAGGAATCGAAAAATACTTATTTACGATATTATCACCGACTTTCTCCCCAACCCATTTTATTCCTTCTCAACACCTTCCCCAAACCCTAGCCTCCGCTGGCGTTGCCGACACCGCCTTGCCTCCAATCATCGCGCCAAGCCACCGACGGGTGATGGGTTTGGTCGATTTGAGCCCATATTCGCCGATTCTCGGGCACTTGACATCGTTTATGAACCGGACCGAATAGGTAACATGGTTTAAGTTCGATCAAATCGGTCGGGTTAGGCAACGACGAAGGGGTGCGCTCGCCTCCGGGGAAAAGAGGTGGGACAAGAAGTCGCCGGAGATTTCACCGCCGCCGCCGGAGGTTTCGCCGTCATTCTTCGCCGCATAGTGGTATACCTCTTCCCCTTCCGCTCTTTGAGAATTTTCCCTAGGTTTGATATTCGTGATCTCCTGCTATTTGGGAAGAGTACTAAATTTTTTGGTTCGCACTTTTGTGTTTCATCCCATTTTTGGGGGCGACGATTATCTCTTAATCCTACCAAGGTTGTACGCTTTATCCCCCATTATTTTTTTTTGTTTTTTCAATTAATCCGTTTCTTGTTTTTTAGCTTCAGGGATTTTTAGTTGTTATCTATGCTCATAAATAACTTTTTAATTATTTTGTTGTGGTTCTATTTTTTACCTTTTCTCCGGGAAGTATGTAATTTTCGTGGTTAATTCAATCGTACTTGAGGTGATTGAGATGGCGAAGCATTTTGCATATCGGCTGGTGGAGTGAAGTGGAGTGGATTTAATGTGATTGAGAATCTGTGATTTAGGTATCAGCGGGGCATTTTAGAGAATGAGGATTTTCACCAGGAGTTTTGGTGGATGACGAAGTGTTGTTTACCTTACTTACTTTGTTTTGCATGTAGAGGAGTATGAATATGAATGCCATGATATTTCTATACATAACCAATTAACGTGGATTTCTGTTTCTCGCGCTTTTGAACCCATTATGCCAATAGCTTAATAGTTCCCGACCAATTTATGATTGTGTTTTCTTAAATCATAAATGGTTGTTCTAATGGCACAGGTTTACTGCAGAATGGCAGCTTCTGCCACAGAGTCCAAATCTCTATCTCTAAAAGAATATCTTAAAAGATATGAAAGCAATGCAGATGGTCCAAAGAAAAAGAAGAAGAGAAAGCCGAAGCAGAGAACAGATATGACGGGTGTACTTGTGGTCGATGAAGATCCTGTTTGGCAAAAGCCAGTTCAGGTTGAAGAGGAAGAGGATAAAGATTCTGGAGGCAAGTAGACCTCTAATTTGTTAAGCATTATTTCTGTTATTGATTGGGAAAATTTGACAGCATGAATTTCTTTCAAATTTAGATGAAGCTGTACCTCAAGTTGATGAAGACATTGAAGTGAAACGAATGAAGCGCCTGGAACTAATCCAGCAACAGAAACCTTATCTTGCAATCTCTAATGATGGAAGTGGTTGGGTTTCTGTTTCAGACAGTGCAAAAGGAAAGTACTTAAACAGTGAAGATATAGATTTGTCCCCACTGCGAAAGAAAAGCCCTTTAAAAGTGGAAAATGAAATTTCAGATTTGTCCCCACCCCGCCGAAGACTGAGACGAGCTGACACTCCCTCTCCAGAACCTGAAGACAAGCAGCTACTCATTAATCAGACTTCCAACCAGAAAGCTCGTACTGTATCTCCCAACCTGTCACCACGTCAATCTAGGAAAAGACAATTGCGCACACCTTCTCCTAAGCATGCATCTGTACAGCCTGATCTTGGTGTATCCTCACCTCGACAACAAGGTCCTCACTCTGTGTCTGTGTATGAAAGTGCAGACTTGTCTCCACCAAGGAGGAGAAAGCGTGCGGACACACCCTCGCTAGAGTCTGAATATCTTCAACAAAAATCTGCATATGGAGGACATGATTTGTCCCCTCCTAGACGGTCACGCCATCGAATTTGTTCTCCTCAAAAGCCTGTACATAATTCAAGTTTAAAAAGTTCAGCTGATACTGAAAGCGCCCATCCTTCACCAGCAGATCTTTCACCACCAAGGAAGGCTAAGAAAGTTAACAATGGGAAAGTGGGTAGAAGATCTGGTTTACTTACTGGCCAGGAAATGAAAGATGAGAATGATAAAAAAAGAGAAGAAGATGCATTGAGGTCATATTCTTATCTTTCACTCAAAGATCCATTCCATCGGTTCTTGAATTAAACTAGCTTTATTCTGTTTGATTTTTTTATTATGTCATTTGTGGCGCTTAATGGGTGTTACCACTATTTTATTTTTTCTTCTTGTGGCCTTCCACTGTGATAATTTTTTTTTTCAATAATTTTTATTTAATGAATCTTCTTTTTTTCGTCATCCTCCTGCTCCCAAAGTTATTGGGATATGGGTTATGGATTCTCTCTCTACTTCATCCTGGCATAGACCATTTCAATGATTTATTGATTTAATTGATGCATTTTTCTGTTTTTCATGGTCATCTAAGTCACAAATTTCTTTATTTAAGTAGACAAAAGGAATCTATATTGGTCATGTCTCATCTGACCAGGTTAACTTATATAGAATTTTATAATTTTGGGGGCACTTTGTAACTAAAGAATTTGGAGTGACACTGGCATTAGGTTATTCAGTAAGGTAAAAATAGTCTTTCCGGTTTACCTGATGCACTTGTACATGAGTGCTTGGAGGGGGCCAGTTTATTTGAAGCATGTGTTCCTTTTTGGATAAAAACCATGGTGGTTTTCATGGAGAATATACAGCTGTCATATCTGGGTTCTTAAAGAATTTTCTTTGTTTTCCTGGTTGTGAATTTTTGGCCTCCTATGTGAGAGTGGCATATTTTATTAAATTTGCTTCGTTGGTTGTTATATCTTTTTGTGGTAGTTGTTCTACTATGAAAGAAACAAACATTTGAGGATGTTGCTTTTGTAGGCATTCTAAGATGGGTAGTGGTAGAGGCGCAGAACCTGTATTTCGTGATAGACAGGGTGAGCAAACCAAGCTTTTCCATTTTTAGACAATCTTATAGAGCTAGTTCAAGCAGTATGTATTTTTTGTTTGTGGCCGAAGTGATGCATACTTATGTTAAATGCGTGTTTTTTTCCAGGGAAAAAGATATCAAAGGAAGACTATTACAATCTACAAAAGGTCGAGGAAAAACCTAAGGTAGCTTAGCTTTTCTATTGAATCATTTTAGATTATTAGTAGCTTAGGAAACTGCTGTCTATGCTCTACATTGTTAAATTATTCACGGTATATGTAAGCTCTGAATGGTTTGAATATCTGACAAGGGCTGCCATTGGGGAAGTATTTGGAAGTGCATTTATCTTGTTTTGTGTAGGCTCAGACTTTTAATAGTTTTTGCGCAGGCTTTTGGAAGTTTTCTCTTACTATTGCTATATTTTAGGAGAGAGAGTTGGAATGGGGAAAAGGCTTAGCTCAAAAGCGGGAAGCAGAAGCCAGATTCCAGGAATTAGAGTTAGAAAAGGAAAAACCTTTTGCACGGACAAGGTATTTAGGAGCAGCCTGTGACATTTACTTGCCATTTTTTCCATCTTTCAAATTATACATGTGAAGAAGCTAGACTTTGTGAACCATAGTGCATTTGATAGCGGAGGTTAGTGTTTATTTATTCCTTTTTTTTTATGCCCTTGCAGAGATGACCCTGAACTTGATAAAATTTTGAAAGAGAGGATTAGATTTGGCGATCCTATGGCTCATTTGGTGAAGGTAAGTTCCTAACAACACATGTCAGCTGAATCCAATGATTACTTAAGGCAATGGATTAATATGTCAGATTACTCGTTCCTCTTTTTGGCAGAGAAAGACCAGTGATGCAGTTTTGGAAGATTTTGGGATCGATGAAAAGATGAAGGAATCGGGGTTTGTGATTCCGCAGGTGATTCCTAGTCACAGTTGGATTAAACGAGGAATAGACCCTGCTGAAAATCGCTATGGTATTAGACCTGGACGTCATTGGGATGGTGTGGACCGAAGCAATGGTAAACACTGTAGTTTAGTGTCTTCTAGTTTGTGCTGCTTTCTTAGAAGCTGAAGATCATGCAATTGGTTTTTATTTTCAGTGATGTTTCTGTTTTTTTCTATAGATGATAGCTGAATTGCTCACTTAATAATTCTTTTTGACTAGTTAGTTTGTTGTGTAGGCTGATTTTTTTTGTTAATCGTTGCAGGATATGAGAAAGAACTTTTCAAAAGACGAAACGAGAAGCGAGCTACAGAAAGGGAAGCGTATCTGTGGTCGGTGTCTGAGATGTGACGTAGGAAGAAAGGCTTATTAGAAAAACATTATGCACTGGAGAATGCTTGTGCTGCGGATGATTGTAGAGGTTCTTATTTTTCTTAATTTACCGTTTTGACATCAAGGAGCTTCCAATTTTGGATTTTTGGTCGTCTGGTGTGTCAGTTTACCTGGTTTTCTCAACTGTTCTTGATGGCTGATACATGTTAGTTTTGCTGTTTGATCTCAGTACACTGTTGATCATGAGTCCTGTCGAAACTTGTTAGTAATGTCTAATCAGCATCATGTATTTAGAAAGCAGGGAATATGGCTGAGCGAAAGTTGAGATGTCTTACGACAGAGATCAGTTTTTGAAATCCTTGAAATCCAAAGCAAAAAGGAAATGCAAGCAATTGAGAAGTGAACTTAGTGAAGCATTTGGCCGCCGGTAGGGTATCATTAATAGCAGCTATATCAGTCTTGAAAGGGTGATCATCCATTACTAAAAAAGCCCCAATCATCATTCTGGGTTGGAACAAAAGCTTCGGTGAACCGGAATGGAAGGTAAATGGTTGAATGGATGAGATGATGAAGATAAATGTTGGATTCCTTACTATAATGGCAAGTCGGCTTTCCTTGGTAAAGCTCGAATTTACTAAAGCTTTAATTGTAGAGACTTCGAGTTCGTATTTGTTTTGAGTGGAATTTGTTAAAGTTCCATTTTAACTCGTATACCTTTTGGGTTCGTAGTGAGCCTATTAATGCTCGAACTTATTTGTACCTTGTCTTCTTTAGTATGATTTGTGCTGAAATTTTATTTAATTGTTCGTAAATTTTAACTCGTTATACTATTATGACACCAAAAAATTAGCATAATCATGCAATGAACTTTGTGTTTTATTTAAAATGGCTATTAAGTTCTATTTAAAATATGTTTTTTAATTTAACATGAATATTTAAAATTTATTTTTTTACGCTTAAAATGTTGAAATTCTCTTCGAGCGGAGTTAAATAAATATTAATATAGATTCAAATCTTACTTTTAATTGGGTAGTGATTAAAATATCAAATTTAGGTGTTAAGACTTTAAGGTGGTCATGAAGCTGGTTTGATTTCAAATCAACCAATGTTGAATTCTATAGTTGACCTCAAAAGTAAACCAGTGAATTACAATCTTTTGGTTCAATCGGTTTGGTAAGGAAATTATATCATAAATTATATCAAATAGATTTAATTAATTAACTAATCAAAACTATAAAACATTTTAGCTAACATAATCATATAAAAAAATTTCAAACATGTGTGAATTTGTCTTAAAATAAAATAATTTTATAATAAATCAATATAAAAAGCAATTTTTAACAATTATTTTTTATAAAAAAATTGAGCATCTCAATTGAGTCCGTCAGGTCAGATTCGAAACTGAAATATCAATATCTTGAATCAAATTATTTTCTTAAAATTAAACCAAATTAATAATTCTGCTCGATTTTGATTAGATCTTGGGTTTTTAGCGGCTCGGAGCTCACCCGTGTATGAAGTGGTTACTGGTGCTGCCATTCGCAGTCCACACGTGTATTTAGCGTAGGCTATGGCCGCCACCACCACCGGTCTGGGCCCCAACCCCCCGCTGCCCTTGCCCCGCCCGCGATAGCCGCGCCTCCACCAACACCCCCGTCTCCATCTCCGCCTGCGCTCCCGCCGTCGGGGCATTCCGCCGGAGCGACTTCGACGGGTTCGCGCGGGGGGTGGCCTCCGGCGAGGCCCTCAGGGACGCCTGGCGCCACGCCAACGACGGCTTCGCCCGCTTCCTTTACGACGCCCAGAAGACGGCCGACGCCTCGTTCGCCGCTACTCCTTGTCCAGCAGGCTCGCCTCTTTCGCCCGTTCTGCCGCCTCCCGCGTCCGCGACCTCGGCCTTCAACTCAAATGGAGGTCCTCTCCTGATTTCCGCCGCAACTGGCCTCGGGTTCGTCATGCCCCCTTCTTCCCCCAAGTTAACTTTTCTTAAGATTATTTTGCAAACAAATGACTGTTGTTTGTTCTTCCTCGGTATAATTAGCTTTAACAATTTCACATATTTCAATATTACTAGGTGGAATAGAATTGATCGTGGTTCAGTTTAACTTTTACTGCAAGTGGTTGATCATGCACTTATGACACATAAAATGACTGTTGATTGTTCTTCCTTGATATAACTAGCTTAACAAGTTGATATGATTGAGGTTCAATTAACCTTTTCTTAAAGAAATTTATAAATAAAAAACTAAAAGAAGGAAAAGAAAGAAAAGCTGCAAATGGTTGATCATGCACTGATGGCGCTCAATTTCATAAAAAAATGCCCTTAAGCTACTCTTAGTTGGTGTTTTTGAGATGTTTGATTTAGACTCAAATCCGTCAAATTGTATTTGTAATTGCTATTTTAAGTACATTTTTTCAACTTACTTTTACAGTAGAATAGAGTTGTCATGTTATGTGTCATGAGTTAAAGGGATAGGAATTGAATGTGGTTGCCCTAATTGAATTAGCTTTCAGTTTGAAGTCTTGGTCGGAATGTAGCTTGTCTTTTGGGCGGATGAACTAAGCACACGGAGTACTTTCTATCATGATTCACACCTGAAGATCATTAAATCTTGTATGGCTGCTAGATTGTTTAGTGATGATGTTTAATTGGAACTCCAAAAACTGATGTTAGAGGAGTTGGAAAAATGATGTTCTGTAGAATTATGTATCACCCTAAATCAATGTTGCAATTGTTCTCTTTTTCTCTTTTCTTGTGAGTGTTTTCCTGTACTCGTGTCTATCTTTATTGTAACTTCTTCATGTACTTATTTGTACCAATGATTTCAACTTTCCTGCTGCAGTGTAGAAAAGATATAAGTGGGTTCCTAGAATCTCCCATTGGGAAAGGCTCCACTGTAAGTTGTCTCTAAACACATTTTACATTTACCAATGTGCTTGTTGAACTTTTTATTGTTTGTAGCCATATACAATATATAACGATATGTATTGGCAGCTGCTTAAGCGGATTTAGAAGAAAACTGCAAGTTTTCATTTCAATCATCCATCTAATCTGGCGATCATGAATGTCAGTTTTACATATGTATAATTCCTAAATTACCCCCTCTTATCCCTCACACCCTCACACAATGAATGTTTATATCTTCATCTATATGGCTTTCCTTTCTACTTGCAGTTCTTAGCCGTTGAACTTCTTCGGGGAACATGTAAAATAGCAAATGATATACCCATCTTTATTTTTTATTTCACCAACTCAGACACAATAATCATATATTTTATCAGACCCATACACTGAAGAAAAAAGGAAGAAATAGGAAATAAGATTGTACCCTTTACTGACAATAACTATATATCCTTCAATACAAATAGCTTGATTCCTGTCCTCAGAATGGCATTGTAGGTGATGCACGTAGTTGTATAGAGATACATTCATACTACAAATGTTCATTAACATGTAGATGAGGAGAAGCTGATGATGGGCTATTAGAAAAGGGGAAGGCGAGGAAGATGGGAATAAATTGAGGTACATAGAAAGAAATGAGAGGTTTGACAGAACAAGAAAATAATGATTTTTGAGAAAATTGAAGAGTAGTTGTTACGAAGAAGAATTGTTTAGGTGAAAAAGAGGCATCACGCAAAGGAAGGAGTAGACTATCAAGCCTTCCTTAAAGATAAATCCTCACCGTTCATCTACTCTTGGGTCTTATATTGAAAGTGGTAATTGGGGAAATCTACGTTAGCGGAAACAAATTTTGCTCATATATAGTGTGTATGTTAGGGTTTCATATTGTTGTGGTTCTCTTGTGTTGGTGATTTACACAGGTGCAGATTCATTCTTCATTTGTATCTTTGCTTGCCTGTATATCATGCTTTCGAATAAATTCTTTTGTAATGTTTTAGCTTGTAACATTCATTGTGGAAATGTTATTCCTCTACTCTGGGGCATGTGTATGCTTTTTTATGCAGTGGACTGGTGGAACAATTTGTTATCTAATTCGTTTTTATTTTTCAGACTATTTTCCTACTATGGTTTGCATTGTCCTGGTGGTTGTTTAGATGTATCATTTTGGCAACTTGGGTGCTACCATTTGCGGCACCTCTTCTTATTGGAGCTGTTGCCAATAACTTCGTTATTGAGGTGAATATCTACTTTATTTCCTACTTGTAAATAAAATGTAGTCCATTTACCTCACATATGTTTGTAATGCTTAAATGTTTTCAAGTGCATCATTCTTTTTCATCAGTCAAATTTTTTTTACTTAAAATATTTTTTTACTTTTCACTTTCTCTTGTAACATGTTTTTATCCTTGTATGATTATGCTTTATCTCTTGTGAACAGAAATTAATCGTGCATTCAATACTCCTTTGTGCCAATTTAATCATTTTAACCAATGAAAAGATATTCTTAAGCAATAATTATTCTTCTTCCACCTTACACCATAATTGTTAATTGCTCGTGGAAAATTTGTAAGAGTAAGGACCACAACAAAGGGTTTGTGTGTGTGTGCGTGAGTGTGCGTGAATGCGATAACTTCGACAAAATTTTGTTTACCCGTTATTCCTTTCTATATTTGTGAACCACCTCTTATTTGCAGGGAGCTTGCCCAGCTTGAAAGAAGCCTTTCATGGGCTACCGGACCCAAATCATCCGTTGCACGAGCTGCCAGAGTATTGTGTGGCAGCCGGGGTACGCCTCAAGCCGGAACAACTCTCGCTCACGACCCTCTGGACCGGACATCATTGATGTTGAGATTGAGGAGACGTGACTGCCCAAGTCGGCAGCTCCGCCATACTTTTGTTGGAATGACTCGAGAAGGAACCCCCACATCTACGTGCTGCAGATATTGCCTTTTACTATAACTAATAATGCTCCTCCCTTTGAATGTCGTCAAGAGTTTAGCTTCAGATGCATTATAGCTCAATAGATGCATGGAAGTCACATTTTTTGTAAGAATGACGTTGTAAATTTGGAAAATTTTTAGCCACGACCTATTCTTTTTACGCCTCATTTGCGCCTCCATTTTGACTGCGTCACCTAGAGCCTACGACAGCTTTTATTAAAAGAATATGGTTAATTTTAAAATGGAATTCAGTTGACAAAACATAAAAGAATAAACATACAATTAAAAACCTATTAAACATTCATTGTGAAATTTGAATGGCATAACTTGAAAAACTTAAATGCATAAAATTTTATTTTTTTTATTGTACATTAACTTCAAAGCTAATAAAAATTTATATAAAAATTCAGTTGAAATAACTTAAAAAGTTTACATATACAGAATTTTATCTGTTATTATTAGATATTAACTTGAATGAAACCTATTTGATATAATTTAAAAAACCCACATACACAGATTTTTTTTCTATTATTATATATTAATTTAAAAACTCAATAAGAACTTATAGTAAAATCCAATTGATATAAATAAAAAAACTATCATGAACGGAATTTTATCTTCTATTATTATATATTAACTTGAAAATTAAATAAAAACTTATGTTGAAACTTAATTGACATAACTTGAAAAACCCATGTATACAAAATTTTATCTTCTATTATATATTAGATTGAAAACTCAATAAAAATTTATAATAAAATTCAATTAACATAACTTGAAATACCTACATGCACAAAATTTTATTTTTTATTATATATTAAATTATAAAATTAATAAAAATTTATACTGAAGCTTGGTTGGTGTAATCCAAAAAAACCACATGCACAAAATTCACACGCACAAAAAAAAATTCCATCATATATTAACTAGGTTTTTTGTATATATTTAATAGCTCTTGTGAGACCTAAATTACATAATCTAAAAACTCAATAAGAACCTTTAGTAAAACTCAGTTGGTGCAACCCAAAAAAACTCACATGCACAAAATTATATATTTTTTATATATTAACTAAGTTATTTTGTACACAATTATGAAACTTAAACGACAACCTAAAAAACATTGGAACTTGAAAATTCAATAAGAACCTTAGTAAAACTTAGTTTGTATAACCCAAAAAACTCATATGCATGACCGAGTTTCATTATAAGTTCTTATTTAGTTTTTAATTTAATATATAATGAAAGATAAAATTTTGTGCATATAGATTTTTCGACTTATGTCAACCAAATTTGATTATAAATTTTTATTGGATTTTCAAGTTAATATATAATGAAAGATAAAATTTCATTCCTATGAGTTATGTCAACCGAGTTTCACTATAAGATCTTATTGGGTTTTCAAATTAATATCTAATAATAGAAGATAAAACTTTGTACATGTAGGTTTTTCGAATTATGCCAATTAAGTTTCTCTATTAATTTTTATTATGTTTTAAAATTAGCATATAATGAAAGATAAAATTTTGTAGATTTTTTGAGATATGTTAACCGAATTCCACAATGAGTATTTAGTGGGTTTTTGACCGTACATATATTTTTATGTTTTGTTAACCAATTTCTATTATTAGGTTGAAGAGGTTTTTTTTTGGGTACGAAATTGAGTTAACTGTCATGTCATGTTTAGTGGAACTCTACTTAGGCTCTGAGTGGCCCAGTCAAAACGGAATATAAATGGGGCGAATGAATGGGTGTGGCTAAAAATTTTCCAATAAACTTAAATTACTGGATTTATGTGTTATATTTTTTCCTTCGCCCTCATCATTGATTCCCGTTCTCCTTCTCTTTGTTGTTGTCCATTTTGTCCCAAAAATTCAAGGGTTATAGATGATTTTAAATTGTTTTTTCATTCTTAATTAATAGGCTAAAAAGCCATATAGATGTCAAGTTAATTCCACATTTTTTACTTATTTTTTTGGTTGATGCTAATACGCATTCGGCGGGTTGAGTCGAGCTTTGCTTAATTCAAATTTGGCTCATTTGATTTCAAGTTCAGGTCGTGCTAATAAGTACTTGAGTTAATTCAAATTTGAGTCAAGTTTTAGCTAGCCTTATTCTTATTTATTGATGTTCTTTTTGTATACTTCATATTAAAATTTAATTTAAAAATAAAATATCTTAATTTTGACATAATTATATATAAAAGATAATTTACTCATGAAATAAATTTATTTAATTTTTTATCATATAATATATTTTAAAATATGGTAATATTTGTATAAAAAAATAAAATAAATATGGTCAAAAATATTATTCCTTATATAAAGTATCAAATTTTGAGTCAAACTAAATTAAACAAATACAAGTTTAGTACAACTTATTTAATATCAAATTTAGTTTGGATTGAATTTTTTTGACTTGAGTGTCAAGTCAAATCAAGTTTAGTCTGTCTATCTCTGCCATCTTTTCATTTCCGAGAAATTCTTTCCGACGTGTGGGGATCACTGTATGTGCTTCACTTGGAATGTAAGAGTTTAGAATTGGCTATTCGTGAGTGTTTATATAAACCTAATATAATTAATTGAACATTGATAAATAAACACCGCGAGTCACACACACATACACAAAAGGATAAAAGAAAAATAAAGTAAAGATCAAACGCTTCATGTATAGGTTTAAAGGATCAATTATCTAATACTTAAACCCCGGAGTCGTAGACGCGGCCAGCTTTCCAGTCATGAGGGATATCGTTGGTGGCAGCAGCCATGTCTCATCTCCATCTTCTCCTCCACTTAATAGCATCCAAATGGTGAGGCGTCCTCTTGGAGGTGAGACTTCTGCCCACACTGCTCCACAACTTCGATCCCAAAACTTGCATACTCCGTTCACACTCTGGACCACGATTATTGTTTCTGTAAGTATCAGGCAATTCAGGAGAAGATAAATATTATGAATGTATACGTACATGCAGCATCTCTACAGCACTAAGACAAAAATAAATATAGTAACTGTTAGCTTCTACGTGGAAGCAATCAGGATCCGGAAAAAAAATTCAATAGTTATTGATAAGAATAAATGCTATGGCATATTGAATAGTAGCCCACAAAGCTGCACGCAATAACGTTCCCTTTGCCTTGTTAGTAGTGAACCACAAAGGCCAGGTATTAAGGATAGTTGCTGGCTTCGTCGATCTTGAACAAGATGTTTTTACCAGGATAGTTGCAGGCTGAAGGAATGTAAAGTTACAATTAGCCATATTTTGTTGTTATAAAAGTTAATAATTATGAGTTCATAAAATATTCATTATGGAATTTTTTCGGCGCTGGAACTTATTGATCGTTAATCACTTGAACACGGCCTGCTCAGACTTCTAATATTAAGGTGATGGCCTCTGGGCCGCAGACATCTAAATTTAATAAGCACTGTGTTAAGTACATAAGCCCTTCTTTGAAAGTAATTAAGTTTAGCCTTGGGTCAACGAGCAAGCTTGAGTATTAGATATATAAATGAATGCTTTTGCTATCGCCCATTTATAAACATCATTTTCCTTCAAATCCAAGACGCAAACTAATGAGTACGGGGGACTCAAATCATTTCATAATAATATATATAAATGGGTCATTTCACGGCAGGAGAGAGAATAATTTGGCGCCTCACGCTTGAGAAAGGCTGCAAGCATGTCTTTTATTTTTTTGTTTGTGGTTGATTGCTTATGTATAAACTTGACATGTTTTTGGCGACACAAGAATAAAAGGTTAATTATATATAAACTTGAGAAATGGTAAGTATAATAGCATTTTAGCAGCTAAGCTTACCTTCTATACTTAATGTCGACGACGCCAAGAGCCAGCAAGGTGGCGGCGGAGTGGTTGGTCTGGGCCATTCGGCGGTAAGCTCGACGGCTAAGGATGAAATCAGTGCGGTCACCGGCGCCACGGTCAGTGATCACCATTTTTACGCTCTCGTCTGAGCAATAATCCGGGTTCATGCATCTCACTTAGCATGCACGTGTCATCTATATATATGTATTGAAGAATGCTTACAAAGCTGGCTTAGTTTGTTATCACAAATTAGTCCTACAAAAAGATTGGAATAGCAATCGATCAATAGATGATGGTTTATAAGTTAGCAAAGTGATCTTTATATTTGAAGATGAGGATGAAGATTATATACGGAACATATTTAGTACTAATGAATATAATTTGCCCGGTTGCAAGCTCCACAGCCAACGCCATCCTTGTAAAGATCGGCAGCAGCTGAAACATAACCATCGTTCAGTGTCGCTCCGAATTTGCCATAACCGCATGCCCCTATTGAACAACATGAGACAAACCAAGTGGTGCCAATTTATTAAAAAATTGAGAGAGCACATGAGCATATTATATATAGCTAATTGTGCTGCTCACTCTGTGCGCCAATTCTGTCGGAATTGGGGCAGTAAGCAGCCCTTGATTGGGTGAAACAGTGGTCAGTGCACGTGGCTGCTCTTGCCGGATCAGCATGGATGGGGATGATGGTTATGATCAGAAAGAAAAAGAGGATTAACTTCTGAAAGGGAATCATTGGTTTATACATGGATGAAAATGGACCGCGTACACGACAATCTGATCAGCATAAGAGGGTAAGAGATGTAAGACAGAAAGAAGTGGTGAGCCGATGGATATTTTGAGAATTTAGAGTGGTACTGTCCGACAGAGCAGACCATTTGGAGCTGAAGCTGGTAAACAGCTAGGCCAAGAGCACTACTCATGTTTAATATGAATTCTTTCTGATTTTAGTATAAACAGGAAAGAGGGGATAACAGGTAAATGAAAAGGAAGAAATTGAAGACACAAGTATAACCGGCAAATCAGGATATAAAGAGCTCAACCACTGCAATGGATTGTGGTCATGGTCAAGTTGTCTATGAACATCGTTATAACCTAGTAATTGATTGGACGGTGGGTCCAAGAAGGCAATGGTTGAACCAACCAGATCACTTCTGAAATGGTATAAATCTGTTAGCTGCGATTGTGTTAGGCCGTGCAACGAAAGAAAGAATGAGCGTTTGTTCATAAAAAAATGGCCCTGTTCTTGCCTTCGAAGGCTCAACCGGAGATATAAATATTCAGACGTATATGCATGCTGTAACAATGAATGGCGGCAAATACAAGTTCTCTGATCACTCCTGTAGAGTCCTAATTATGAAGGACAATTTCACGCTTTCCTTAACATAAGGCGCTTCGGATCGACCTCTGTCTCTACGCTCAATACATATGTAATTTATATTTGGCATCGTTGAAAAGTACTGTTCTACATTTCCGTAAAACTATGCGTTCATATATGTGTGAAATGTTTAGAGTAACTATTTTAAAATGCAGGAAAAATATTCTTCATAAATAATAATTATATGTATATCTAAGGAAAAGATCTTTTATCATAACAAGACCTAGAGTTAGAATCATTGGTCTAAACCACCCATTTGCCATGACAGAATAGTCATGGACCAAGGAAACATTGTTTTAAAGGATTCAATTAAAGGATTCAACAAAACTGATCAGGAACTAAGTTGACTAAAATGTTAATTGATATGGAGAGCAAAAGGAAGGAGGAGTTGCCAACTTAAATGAGATGCTAATTAAGTCTAAAGATATATAACCCTCCAATCAACACAAGTGAGGATCCATGGCAATTTGAATAAAGTAGCTAGCATTGAACAATATACACGCATTTCCCTCATTTAAAAACAAATAAAATTACAAAAAACAAAGAGCTATATCTCGGGTTCTTCTTAGTTCTGACTCAAATACTTTTCAAGTTCATTCGAGCTTTGTTGTGATCGATAGCCTCAACTATTGGGTCACTGGTTAAGCTTAGTTAGACTGTTGGTCTCCAGCTCTCTCACCTGCTATCCTTGGACGTTGAAGCCTGAGCAATTCTGCACCCTACCCAGTTGTGAGTGTTGTTTTTAGGTTGTTAAGTGTCTATTGGTGGTTTGCGGATAAGATTCATAGAATTTGCAGTTGAAAAAATTAAAAGTTTGCAGTTGCTTCGCGGAGTGTAGAACAACACAGTGAATCCTTTTCACGAATGAACATGATCTAAAATGTTTGAACTTCATGTAACTTCCTTCAATTTAAACTTGTTGAATAACGAATAGAGCTTGAGCTAAGGAGTTTTCGGCTCAACTTAGCTCGAAATTCGAATTCAATATGTTCAAATTCGAAAAAATATTCGATTCGACTCGACTCGTAAATACTATTAAAGTCACGTTAAACTTATATATTGTTGAAAAGAAAATTTCGATCCTATATAAGTTGAGTACAAACCAAATACAAACATTCGTTTGGCTCGAAAATATAACGAGTTAAATACGAATCAAACCCAAATACCATAAATTTTAGACAAACTCAGCTCGGTTCGTTTACATCCAAAGTTTGGCTCGTTTATATCAAAGTATATCAAGCCAAATTCAAACACATCTCTAATTGGCTTGACTCGTTTACACCCTACTCAGAATGAGCCATCCCAGAGTCAAAAACATCTAAGAAACTGATCGAATTGGTCCGCAACATAAAAAATAAATTAAACAAGCATTTCGAGTCACAAAGTATAAAAAAGTAGATCGATCGTTGTTAACATACAAAAATACGGTGAAAACCTTGTCTAAAGGACTGGGCTCTAAGAGCCGACTTGAGGACTTCATATGATGAAAATATGAGGCTCATTTAGCCAAATGGAGCCCAATGAAATAAACGATAAGAACAAAGGGGCATTTATTTGGTCGCTTTAACTTGATGGTTGGTGGTTAGTATTTACTCGTCCCCACCATTTAAGTGATAACACTATTAATTCAGGTATGTTGAAAGGGAAGGAGGGCACATTCAGTTCCCTTGTGCAGCCGTAACATGTCGTGGCCAACCATCACCGCACACCCTGCCCTTGCAAATTGAAATTACCGGTGCTGGTCGTGGTTAATCCTCATATAATAGGGTTTGATTTTCAAATTTTATAATTGATGGATTTAGTTTAGGATACTAGATACCTGGTATATAGCTTTAATAATTTAATCTTTTATAAAAATTATATTTAATATGATTGAAATTTTATTATATAAATAAATATATTTATATGCAAAATAATATATCTTCAACTTGGTTTTTTTGTCAGCCTATTTAACCGCTTTGTGTTTTTAAATAATTATTTTTAATTTAATTGTTCATAATGTCATTTAATTTAATTTTTATAATATAATTAAATTTTAAATAATCGGGTTCAAATTTGTTAAATGAGTTTAGGTTATATAATAAAAATTTAAATAATAAATGATTAGATACGTGAATTTAACGTATTTAACGTCTTTGGTCGGGGGGGGGGGGGGG
>JAVDBV010000225.1:0-16517 GCA_032619315.1 Piper longum
AGGTATGGGGGAAGGAGGGTGGCAGGTGTGGGAGAGAAAGGAGAAAGAAAATGTATTTCTTCATGGCATTCTCGTAAATATAACTTGACTCGAATTCGACTTGGGTAAAAAATAATAACTAAATCTAAATAATTCAAAAAAATCTAAAAAAATTTTAAAAAAATATATAAATGATAATACATACTATAATATTAAAACGATATGTTTTATAACTAATAACCCACTTGACTAAGTTTAAATTTTTGTATAGAGCCTATTTGGACCGATTCAACTAAACCGATTCCTAACCGATTTAAACCGATTCGATCTGATTCAGTGACTCCTTGGAAAACCGATTCTGATTCCAATTCCTATTTTCCAACTATGGAAGTCACTACATTAAATTTTATAGAAAAGAACATAACCATTCAAAATTATATCGTTTGTGTGTTAACGAAAAGTCAAAAAATTGACCATTAAATTAATGCAAATGAGTCCCAATCCCAAAACTTAAATAAATAAAACTTATTTAAAACCATTATATCAGTACTCTAATGATATTAATTTTTAATAATTAATTTAATTAAATATTATTTATGGTTCATTTTAAGATTTACAAAACTTTAAACAAAATAACCTAATTATTTTTTTTGGAGATTTTACACCTAAAACATTATGCTTTTGTTGGAATGACTTCTAGCGAGTGGAGTGAAAATGTCAATGCTTTCTTTGACAATTTTTTAAATGAGTAAACACCAATTAGTGAATTTGTATAACAATATAATAATACTATACATGCAAGGCGGCAAAAAGTAGCTATCGAAGATCACAAAACTTTACATGAGAAGCCTATATTGCATGTGGGGAACAGCTAGAGCAACATGCAAGGTCTATATGCACAACAAATGTATTTTCTTTTTTTTTTTAAGAGGAATTAAAACAATCTCTTGTGTACAAATGTGAGGAAGTTGGTATTGAAGTTTAACAAAGATATATGTAGTAAAAAAAGATGAGGACGCTCAAAGACATCAAATAGTTGCCTTTGAAGACAAATCGAAAATTTTTGTACATTACACTTGCAAGAAGTTTGAGGGTGAATGTATCTTATGCCAACATATTTTAAGGTTTGTTTTCCAAATGGATATGTACATAATACCTCAAAAGTATATATTATTTCGATGGACAATCAATACTAGATTTTCATCAAGTGCTACCTTGAAAACGGTAAATAGGTCTCAAAATTTAACTATTTTCACCATTTATGTTATACTTTTTTTCAGAGTGCAATGTATAGGATTTCAAATTAAATTTGTATGTCACCCCAACATTGGGGTGTTGCTATACTAATGCTTGAAGCTGTTGTTGATGAACTTAATCGGTTATCTTTGATGCTTATATTTCTTGAAGAGAAAACTATTCTACCAAGTGTGGCAGGTGCTATAGCAAAAATTAGTAGAACACCATTTGAGGAAATACTTCAAGTTGTCCTTAAAGATCCTTCTAAGATGAAGATTATGTGTCATCTAACGACAAATAAAAGGCTGAAATTTAGCTTAGAGATAAATGTAACTTCTCAAGTTAAGAAACAAAGACGTAGATTTTGCCAAAAGCTTAATCATTTCATGAACATTTGTCGTTTATATAAGGTACAAGAACATTGAATGATTTGTATTATCTGCTCTAAGCTTATCAACACAATGTTAATTTAATATTTTTCCACAAGAAAAAGAATCTCAATAAAGGAATTCAGGCAATAGCTGAATGAATCTAATGACATTCATATTTGATAACAAAAAGAGACCAATAACATTCGAAGCTTGTAGGTGAAGATAAATTTGTGTATATGCCACTTTGTCAGCATGGTATATGTATGTCTCACCTTGCACAAATTTTGCACGCATACCTCGAATATTTTCAAACGAGAGAATTTCTTTTAGACACTTCAAATCTTATGAACCGGCTTTCAAACCGAGAGGATATTTATTATGCGGAATACATCAGAATTTTAAGAATTAACATTAACATAAGGCAAGTGTTCTAAGCAACTATTTCCATGCCCTTTGGGATAGAAGTTTTTAATCGGCTGTATCCTAAGGGATTTTGGGTAGCAATTTTGAATCTTCTCATATATGTTGGTTGTGTGATGTATCACAAAGAAGAAGGGTAGAGTAGATTTTTAACTTCATTGTAGTCTAGATTCTGGCTCCTGTTGTGGGGGCAGTGTTTGCTCGATGAGTTGTGTTGATAGATCATTGGTATGTTTAATTTTGTTTTCTCAACCTTTGGTTTCTGAATTTAGTTCTCAAGGAAGATCCAAGAGTAGGAATCCAAGTGGAAGAGATAATAGTAGAGAAAGGTCTAAATCCAGATACAAGACCTTTAAGTGCTTTTATTGTGACAAAGCCGACCATAAGAAGCAGAACTATTTCCATGCCCTGGCCGGCCGGATCTAGCCACCCATAGCCGCGTGCCTGTTTTTGGCATTTTCCGGCAAGCCGCTACCTCCGTCGGCCGTGTTGATGCCACAGACATGTTGGGCTCACCGAGGTGGTTCCGATGGTACCCTATACGACCCCTATCCGGCCAGTAGATGTCGCCAGCGATTCTTGCCGGAAAATCGTCGGAAAGTCGCCGAAAAATCACTGAGTTGTCGAAAAACCGCTGAAAGTAGCCGGAAAACCAAATTGACGGATTTCACCAGATCTTCCGCGAAGTTCACCCGGTCGACCCCGATTGAGCTTCAGACATTGTGGAGCGCCAAATTCGAGGTTCAAGATGCATGCACGACGAAGCCCTAGCCGTCGCCGATTGCCGACGACGTGAGGTATAATTATCTCTTATCCTAATTTGATTGATTAGAATTGATGATTGTTAGTACAGTATGATAGGATTAACTGATTGCCATGATAAAAGTCCGAGCATGGAAGAAGTAATGATATTCATGATTGATTAGTAATGGATGAATGTTGGTGTTCTAATTAAGTGAATTAACCCGAGCATGTTAATTAACCATAATGTAACTTAGAAAAATATAATAAAATCAGAGTAAATAGAATTATCTATAGATATTTTGTTTATGATTATTTAATGGAGGATGTTGTATCATTTAGTTATCGGGCGTGAGTATTTAGCTCTGATGTGTAGGTACGGAGTAGGAGCTCGCCGCCTAGGCGCGATGTCACGCTTGGAGCTTCTACCAGGTCCATTTAGGACTCGTTTATGTTTTACGCTCTATTCCATCGTATGTTTGGTTTTCTACTTGCAGGACGAGTTAAGTGGAGTTTTATTGGATCTCATTCAACTCGGGCCATTAAGCCGAACAATTTTTCGAGATTAATAACCCTCGAGGATGAGATCCCTCGAGTATGTTTCCAAAAACAAAATCCACCGCAAGTTGTCTTCGGGCCTATTATATTAAATTCCCTACCCATGCCTATATATATGTATAGTTTTCGTGTTTTCAGTGAGAGATAGAAAGAGGGAGGCGGCCATGGCTTCAGATAAGGCAAGCGTTCATCTTCAGGTTGATGTTGGGGAGGACCCACTTCATCCTAAGGGATCCTGCTAACTCTGCATTTGAGTTCCTCACACCCGGAGAACGTGGAGGTTTACAAGTACTATTTAGTACAGCACATGTCCAGACTTGTGCTTCAAAGGGTACTAAAGGCGATTGCCTGAGAGTACTCGGCCTTCGGCTCAAGCCCAGGAGTAATATGGAAGACATAGAGGGCTGAGATGAACGAGAATGAGATTTGATGCAAGACGCAATAGATGAGATGGCCAAGGAAAGAGAATGAGATGGAAAGGGGACGAGGTCGACTCGAGAGCGACAGCTCCCATTAGTTCCTTTATGAGAGTTCTTGAGGAAGTATATGATGTTTTTGTTCAATAAGAGGGTTAGCTCTCATGTGCCAGTTTGATATTAGTTATTTTTCGGACCGGTAACGCTCGTTACTGATGGTTTTGTACTATATGTACTTGACGAATACAAGATGGAAGTGCTAGCCTGGACGGAGGAGCAGTGAGGTCTCTTGTACACACACATGTTTAATGATTGAATGTTTAATATTGTGTTTATGATTTTATTATATTGAAATTGATGTGAGAAAATGCAAAGAGATGATGATAAGCTGTGATTGAATGTTGACATGATGATACGATGTGAGTTATAAGAGGATGTGCAGGTGGGCTGAGACCCAAGCTTGAGAATTGAGTACATAGTAGATTATATTCTGTGAATGAAATTATTGATATAGGTATATGTTTATATATACTATTGTTTTGACAGGGTGGCCCCTAATTGTACTTTTAGGGGAGGTTCTGTCTGTTTTTACTTAGAATTCCTTTTTTATTTTATTGCAACTGTGTTGGTGTGTAAATTTGTTGCATGTCATCCATGTAATGTCCTGTTAGGATTTTGTGCATTTACCCATGCATATAGCAAATCATATCTTCATCTTAAGACGTCGAGAGTAGATCCGGATCGGCTTAACGGTCGCCGGTAGCATTTCCGGGTCAGCTCACGGGTTAGCCGAGTCGGGGTGTTACAAAGTATCCAAAGTCTACTTATGTGACTCTCACAAAAAGTGGTGAGCCTGAAGACTTCAGTGAAGCTCACAAAGAGAAAGACAAATGGGTAAGTGTCATGTGAGAAGAACTAAAGTCATTGCACGAGAACAAAACATATGAGCTTGTGAATCTTCCAAAAGGGAGAAAGGTCTTAAAGAACAAGTGGGTTTATTAGCTTAAGCATGAAGTAACTCACAACCAAGGTACAAGGCAAGACTTGTGGTGAAAGGTTTCGGGCAAAAGAATGGTATTGACTTTGACCAAATATTCTTACCCGTTGTAAAAATGTCTTCAATCCTTTGTGTGTTAGGTTTAGCTGCAAGTATGGATTTGGAGGTTGAACAGTTAGATGTGAAGAATGCATTTGTCCATGGTGATCTTGATGAATCAATATATATGGAATAACCTGAAGGTTTTATATATAAGGAAAAGAAACAGATGGTGTGTAGATTGAAGAAGAGTTTGTATGGCCTCAAACAAGCTCCTAGACAGTGGTATAAGAAGTTTGGCTCTTTTATGGATAGTCAAGACTACAACAAAACTGTTTCAGACTATTATGTATATATCAAGAAATTTGGGAAGAATGACTTTATTTTTTTTTTCTTTATATTGATGATATGTTGATTATTGGACAGGATAAATCAAACATTGCAGATTTGAAGGAAAATTTAGGGAAATCCTTTGCTAATACGGATTTGGGTCCTGTTAGGCAAATTCTTGGCATGTCCATTTGGTGAGATAGAAAATCTAAGAAAATTTGGTTATCACAAGAGAAATACATTGAGAGGATTCTTGAGCGGTTCAACATGAAGGAAGCTAAGCCGGTTACTATTCCACTAGGAGCTCAATTGAAATTGAAGAAAGGTGAGCTAAGTGAAGCAAAAGTAAATGAAATGAAAAATGTCCCTTATGCATCTGCTGAGCCTTATGTATGTTATGGTTTGTACTATGCCAGACCTAGCATATGCTATCGGAGTAGTAAGTAGACATTTGTCTAATCCTAGTAAAGAACATTGGCAAGCAGTTAAGTGGATATTAAGATATTTGAGAGGTACTTCCAAGCTAAGTTTATACTTTTGGGGAGGTAAGTCTTTATTATCATGTTATACTAATGCAGATATGGTTGGTGATCTTGACTCTAGGAGATCTACTTCTAAAGTTGTTGTTACTTTTGCGGGTGGAGTTGTTTCTTGGCAGTCCAAATTACAAAAGTGTGTTGCTCTATCCACAACTAAAACTAAATTCCTTGCAGTTAGAGAAGCTTGTAAAGAGGTTTTATGGTTGAAAAGATTTTTAAATGAAATTGGAATAGGTCAAGATAAGTATGAGGTATTTTGTGATAGTCAAAGTGCTATATATTTGAGTAAAAACTTTAGTTTTCATTCAAAGAGTAAACACATAGATGTTCGATATCATTGGGTAAGAGATGTGTTAGAGAAAAAGTTGTTAGAGTCGAACAAGGTTCACACTGATAAAAACATCTCAAATATGGTAACCAAGATTGTGATAAAGGACAAACATTTATTTTGTCGAAGTGGAGCCAGTATGAAGAATTTTGCTACCACTTATGTCTAGTTAGCTCATGAATTCGTGAAGGGGAGGATTTGTTGAGTTTCCCTCACCTATTTGTATTGAAAAACTCAATTATTAGTCTTTTTCTTTTCGTTTATCACACTAATGGTTGGTATTTCATATACCGATGTGTGATTTCGTCTATTTCTATAGAAGTTTAATGAAATGGTTTCTAGAATTCTACTCATATTTGTCTATATAAAGGAGAATTCTATTGATGTTAAACAGAACATCCTCTTGAGAGCTTTTGAGCATATTTGGCTCATAAAGGAAGAGTTTAGAGAAGTTTTTCATCTTTTCAAGTTGAAGTCAGGGTCGTAATCCAATGTGTGAGGTTAATCCAATTTTCTTTTGAGGTGCATGTTATTTTCTCAATTTTCTTATATTGTATTCTTAAGAATTGTATCCTTTAGATCTTATTATTGGTCTGATTTGGGTTAGAAGAGTTTTTCTCAAATTTTATTTGATGCTTGATTGTAAGAGATTTCTTAATCAAAGTTGATCGAGTATGATAATTTTCTTTTCTCAAAATTGGATGAAAGTTTCCATCCATTGTTTTTTTTTGTGTCTCCTATTTATCATATATTTGTTTTCATTTCATCGTAAGGGAAAATATTTTCTAGGTTGTTTCCGTTGAAGCGTCTATTTCCCAATAATGTTAACCCATTATTATTGACCGTCAGATTTGAGGTGTTATAATTAGTTCAAGGTGAACAAGTGTGGTAAGTGCATGAGATGAAGCTAACCCTAAAATTAAAAAGTGTACGGAACCAATATATTTTATTTATTTATTTATTTATTTATTTATTTATTTATTTGCAGGAACCAATAAAAGTGTACGGTGTAATTGAGAGGGCAGTTATCAATCTGAATAGCAAGAAACATTGCTGTTATGTACCCACATTGATAGGTTAGGATCATTTTGTCTCTCTTACCGCAAAAGTGAATTTTTATTTATTTTTCCAAAGTGAAATTAGAACTGCGAGTTAGAATTTTATACTATCAGCTATGTAGTATGCAATTTTTCGCTCCAACCAGCAATTTTACATTCTTGAATTTGCGAAATTAAATGGCATCAGCTATGTATATGGAGTGTAGTAGTTTAAAGGGGTTCATGGATTTTCTTTGAGCTATTTAACAGAAAAGGAGAAAAAATAGAATATTAATTGGCGGGGAAAACATATATAATTGTCGAAAAAAGGGGAGAAAAATTAGGAACATAAAAAAATGTCGTCACCTAAATTGTTTTGAAAGAACAAAATGGACAATATAAAATATATAACTTGTTGAGAGTGGGAATTGAATCTGGAACCTCAGCTATCTTTTCGTAGCAGAAACTTACTCTGGCACATGAGACAAACTCAGCTATCTTCACTAATACATATTTTTGTATCTTGTTTATTCCCATCATAACTCACACAGCCACGCTTTCTATACACTCATCTCGGACACTGGTTTAACAAGTGTCTTAGCGATTTTTTCTTTTCTTTTTTTCATGTTCTATTAAATTAAGTAATATAAAGATATAAAAGTTTATAAATTTATAAACAATAATTTATGGAAAAAATATCAATTTATTTATTAAAATCTTATTTTTTTCAAGTATTTTGTGGTAAGATCTTATTTTCAAAACTTCCGTACAATAATTTTTTTTGTAAAAAAATTACATCATATATTTATATTATAACCATTTTTTTATAAATTATAAGTAATAAAATTTTATAAATTTTAATTTATTTCACCACCAAACAAAATTAGGCAACAAACTGAGACATTAATGGTGATTAAATTCAAAACTAATAAAAAACATGCGCAATATAAGGGGTGCGTTTGAAACTTTTAATAATTGATATATTAGGAATAAAAAATTAATTTTAAAAAATATTGCTATATTATTTTTAAATAAACTAATGAATGTTTATTTAATTTTATCAAAAAATATAATTGCATATAAATATTAAAATTAATTTTAATTTTAATAAGTAAAAAAATTAGTAAATAAATGGAATTTATTTTCAAAATTTTTTAATTTGAATAGAATTATACTTTAATTTTTTTATTAATAATTAAATAATCATTTTTAAATAAATTAAAATTTAAATTAAATATGTATTATTAAGTAAAAAAATTTAATTTAAGTAGTATAATTATAAATATATTAAAATTTGTCGATATTTTAAAATACCTAATTTGAGTAAAATTATATTTCTAATATGTTATTAATATTAAATAATAATTATAATTTTAAATTAAATATATATTAATAATTTTATAAAATTATTGTGAAATCAATTGAAAGGCTAAAAAACGAAAATAAAGGTGGCACTTAAATTCAACGGGAGTTGAAAGTTAAAATAACAAACTGGGACACGGTGGCCTCGTCTGTTCTTTTTCTTCAGTGCGTGCAACGTAGTGAAGATATTGACCACACATTCAATTGATAGTTAGCCACAACTCCAGAGCCTTCTCGACACAAGTCACCAAGTGCCACGCATCGGACCCATCCACTGTGACTTGAATAGGGTCGAGTACAAGCCGAGCTGGCTTATGAGTTTATGGGAATCGATTTCATTCGAACTTAATTAATTTTAAGTTAGTTTCGAAATTTAATCTTAAAAAATTAATTTAAATTAATTACAATAAACCTTATTTCAAATTATATCAAACTCAATTTGATTCGACTTGAAAAATTTTAATTCGGCTAAAAACTCGACTCAAATTGATTCAATACCTCGTATAAATCTTTAGTAATTTTTTTCTTTAGCACCGATATATAGATAATATAATATTAAAAATCATTATTTGGTATAAATTTTAAACCAAAATAATCTAATAGTTATTATATAATTATCAATTATAAAAAGTATCATTTATATTTTTTAAAAAAATAAAAAAATAAAAATATTATATTATAGAGAATAAATTAAATCTTTAAATTTTCGATAGTGAAACTCGAACAAGATTGATAACTCAGACTCAAATTTGAACTAAAATAACTCAGATTAAAATTGGACTAAAATAACTGAACTTAAATTCGAATTAAAATAAATCGATTTAAATTCAAACTAAAGCATCTGAACTCGAATTCAAACTACAAAATTTAAACTAAAACCGGATAAATGAGCCTAATTGGAGTTGGGTGAAACTCGTCTAGAGTGGCTCCTGCCAAGCCCTACTCCCGATGCACACACTCTCGCAAGCGCCAACTCCTTCCAACCCCCGACCGATGCGTACAAGTTTCACCCACAATCTTTTTCATGGCCACCGCGCAAGTAGAGGTCAACAAGCAGACGGCAAACCACAAAATCCAGCCCTACCCCAACCTTGTCCTCCTCTAACCACGAAAAATCCCACATAATTATTACCCACCCCGCCTCCTTTGCGTCTCCGTGGCCATCTCCCTCACCACCTACCTCCTTATACCCCCCACGCTTATCAATCCACAAAGCGTAGAGCTCTAACTAATTAGCTAGCTATAGTGATTTGGTTCCAACAAAAAAAAACGAGCTCGGAGGAATTCATTGGTTATGGGTCCGATGGTGGTGGCGTCGCAGTTGGCGACGGGGCTGGGGGTGTTGGCAGGTGCGGTGCTGGTGAAGCAGGTGATGGACAGCAAGCCCATGGCCGGTAGGCTGCCCAGGTGCGCCACCTGCAGTGGGACGGGTCGGGTTACGTGCATGTGCGCGAGGTGGTCCGACGGCGACGTGGGTTGTCGGACTTGTGCAGGCTCGGGTCGTATGGCTTGTAGTAGCTGCGGCGGCTTCGGCACCGGCCGGCCTCTTTCTGTTCAGATTTCTACGAGAGGCAATCCGCCCTTTTAAAAATTGACGAGAGTGTAATTGAATACCGATATAATATGTAGCTTCTCTTTGCTTATCACATATATGTGACCCTTTCATGAATATATATACATGCTGTGGTAATTAGAATTTTTGATATCCACAGAGTCTTAGTGTTATTGTTGTAATTATCAGCTATATTTGACGTTGATTACAAGTGATGAGAATGATATATACGATTCACTCTTACCTGCTGATTATGTCTTGGTGTGAGTTCAGCGCTTCTGTCCTTCCACTTTGCTAAAAAGAAGGCATTCTGCAAGGGAAGATTTTTAGTCATGAGTGAGCTATATATGCTCCAAATTCGTCTAGGAGTTTTCAGACTGAGTATTTAAGTATAGAAAAATATTCACTTAAGAATATCCATTTAATATAATTTTAAGATCCATTTAGTAAGCCTGAAACTGTAAATACCCAGGCGTATTGAGGTATAGCTAACTCGGTCATGATTAAAATTTTTCTTCAAAAAGGTACCCAACATCATTTGACATAGGTTTTCATGGTGCATGGTCATTGAAAAATTCAAGAACATGAACCAAATGCAATCTCGAAATTGTTGATAGTCCGTCGTTAAGCTTAACTTCGTTTACAAAAGAATATATAATAATCATGTTGGGATAAGGAAATTTTTTTGTTAAACAATACATTGACTTATACATTATGATCATTGTTACCTAGCAGTCTCTCCTCCTCGGGAGGAGAATCGGTGAGATCGTTCATGGATAGCTGCCGACTTGGCTTGAGAGTCATCTTGTTCCATTCATTCTCTACACGAAAAAATACCCATTCAAATCTGCGAAACATTTTCAATGCAGTGATAGTGAAAACAGTCAAGTAGTTGTATCGAAGATGAGCCGACAACTTGTAAGTCCATGCACAACGGAGGATTAAGTTGATCCCAATGGCCCAATAATACACCTAATACACACAAAAGGACAAGATACAAGATGGTTAATACTGTATGTCATAAATTGACAAGAGACAAGGTGGTTAATACTGTTAAGGAAATACAAACAGAGAGCATTGACTAGAGTGGCTATCTCTCGACAGGGGTAAGTACTGCTAAAACCGAACAATGAGAACCAAAGGCACCTTGCCAAGGCTCAATTCTTCCTCCAACAAAAAAAAAATATAGGCGCCCCTATATTTTTTTTTTCAAGTATTTATGTGCAATATGCTTGTAAGATTATCCCTCGTCTACCTCCTCAAACCCTTCTCAATTCTTCTTCCTCAACCTCCTGCTCCTTCTAATCAAGCTTTTCATGCAAAACTATTATTAGTCCTATCTTGTACATATCAATTCTAAATTCATGACAGTGGAAGGTCGATATTGGGCACATTGTACACTCAATATTTGAGAAAAATCCCAAATTTATTAGGATTCTCCTACTTTAAAAGATTAACCTAAATAACCCTAAAATATAATTATGTTTATCTGTTACGGAAGATATATCAAAGTAGGAATCTTATTATTTTTTCTATAAATGAAACTCATCCTCTAATAATTTGATGTCACTTTTATTTGGAGAGGACGTTACTCTCTCCATGGAGGAGAAATTAGGGTTTCGTGTTTTAGACTTGGGATTTAGGCGGTGGAGTTTTTCTGCAAATTGTGGGAGAAACTAATTTATGAGAACATCCTTGATCTATTCTCCTGCAAGGTACACATTATATCATAATTTTATTTAATGCATAATTCTTATTTCATTTCTCTCCATGAATTGTTATTACTCCAACTTCTTTTAACTCTCCTCCAACCTTTCTATCTTCTTATTCTTCTTTGAGCATTTCACACCCTAGCCTACTAAACATTAAAAGAAGCAGCAAAATACATTTCCTAATTTGAGCCAAATAAGCATGAACTTAGCATTTAAAAACTGAAATACTTAACACTAATGGTTTGTTTGGTTGGCATGAACGTAATGTAATGACATAAAAATTTTAATATTGTCAACCTTGCTAAAAGTAAATATATTTGATATATTTTATTTATAAAAGAATATTAATTAAACTACTTTTTATTAAAATTAAGTATGATTATATTTAAATAAAAATATTAAATAATTACGATTACTTTTAAGTGAACGGCTCAAATCAACCAAAAAAAAAAAGATTGGCCGACAGGCCTAGATTTGGCTCGGCCGCCAAATCCAGTCTCACATGGTTGGCCATTACAGCCGTACCTGGTCGGCCATTCCAGCCGCCAAAAAAAAAATTATTTTTTGTTGACAATTTCCAACCGGGTGGAAAAAAAAGTTTTATTTTTTCTACCACCAATGTGTAGCCTGTGCGGGCGCTGTAGTTGGGGTAGAGTCGGGGGTATTTTTTTTTAGATCTAAAGAAGGATTGAATGAGTTTTGGCTGTCGGACAACCATCATCATCACATAGAGTGAACTTTTTCGCCATTGATGGTAAATAAGAATAAGCAAAGTCAAGAATTTGGGAATAAAATAAACTCTTTAAAAATTAGGGGATTGGTTCTCATCATTATCCATCACTTGTTGGAAATAGCCACCTTACAAGATTTGAGTGCTATGAACTAGAATGTTGAGGTAAAGGAACTACACGCCCCGATCAAAAATAAATAAAAGGCCTCGCTCTAGTACCAGTGGAATACAAACATTTTGTCACCGAAATATTTGGGGTCAAAAGATCAAGTTTTGGTGACAAAAGGGTGTTTATCACTAAAAGTTTCGGTGATATAAAACTCCGCAACTAATTTAATTCGGTTTCAAAGCGGTAACAATTTGCCACTTTCGATGAAAAATTTTGGTGGCAAATTTGTAATTGAATTTTAGTGACAAAACAGTAATGGACAGTCACAAAAAATGGCAATATACATTAATAGTTAGAATTTATCATCGAAATTTAAGTGACAAGTTTTTTAAAAAAAATTTTAAAAAAGGCCACGTGGGCCAGTGCACAGGTCAGCGTGCTGTGTTGGTGGGCCCAGAGTGATTGGGGTGGGGTTGGGCAGGCGTCTATGGGTGGAGATAAGACATACGGGTTGGGGCAGTGATGACTATGTGGGTGTGGGCGGAGTTGGCTGCGCGGGGTGGGGATGCATTCAGTGTCACAAGAGGGGGCGGCAGTTGGCTGCGCAGGGTGGGGATGCATTCGGTGCCACAAGAGGGGGCGGTGGTTAGCCGCGGGTGGTGGCCATGTGAAGGGGTTGGCAATTGGCTGGAGGGCAGATCGAGGTGGCCATGTGAGGTGGAGTTCGGCGGCGGGGCCGTAGTGGCTCGTGTTGATGGTGATCGGGCACACGGCGTGACCTATGGAAGTGCCAATCGGCCAAGTGTTCACAAGGCCTAGGCATCACATGCGCGCATTAATGGCACATGTGACCAATTAATGGTGCCAAAATTGGTGCCATTAATTTTTTTGAAAAAATTAAAATTTAACATTAAAATTTCAGTGTAAAAACAGTGGCAAAGTAATTTTTACATCGAAGTTTCAATGAGAATTAAGTCACAAATTTTAAAAAACACACCACCAAAGTTTTTGTGGCTTATATTTTTTACACTTAAATTTTAGGGAATGGGATGAAAATTTTTAAAAATGCACTACTAAATTTTCAATAGCTAAATTTTGGTGGCTTGTACTTTTTACACCAAAATTTCAATAGTAACTAGTTAGTCAAGTGACAAAACAATAAAAAAATTTTTTGTCGAGTATAATTAGTGACTTTTTGGTGATAAATGTTTTTGTCACCAAAAATTTGAGTGTGAAAAGGTCGTTTTTTACTAGTGTTCGGATGTTGGTCTCAGAAAACAGATAAATACTTAAACCATTAAAAACCTAACCTTACTATAGGCCCAAACTCAAAATATGTGTTAAATATATAGTATAAAACTTATAAATTTTCTCACTAAATTTTTATTAAATATTTATATAGCATTTTATGTTTTACTATTAATGATGTTATAATTTTTATGCATATCTGTTTTTTTTGTATTTGTCTTACAAATGTGTTTGCATTATATATAAAAAAATATGATATTGGTTAAAGTTTGGTGCTTCATGTATGAATATTTATTAGGTTTCAATATAAATCTATCTATTTATCTACTTAATATTAATTGACATGGAATTCTTATATATTTTTTAAAATTCTATTATTTTTTCAGAATTTTGGAATGCTATCATAAAATTATGATTTTTTAAAGTGAACATTGAGATCAAAATAAGATTAATGATGTTTAGTGACTTAAGTTTGGCGTATAAACATAGTTAGATGAAGTTGCTCTTTTTCTATCAATAAACATAGATATATATTGAACCTCGAGTCTTTGGACTATTCTTCATGCTCCATTCAGCAAAGATAGTATATTACCTCCCTATAGTTTTTTCTCACTTTATAAATATATTCGAACTGTTAGAATTCCTCGTCATATGATGGATGTGAGAAGACATATAACTGCATAGGGAATCGTAAAAACATGGAATTATTCTAAGAGGTACGAGGAATTATAGTAGAATTATGAAAAACAATGATTATTTAATGTTTGGCAATTTGTATCTATGTAGTTAGCTGTATTTTAAGTATGTATTTTTTTCTATATATAAGTAATTGTACATGTGCAATGAAGATATAATTTGAAGAGTGTGCATTTTTGAGTTTCACTGTGAAGTTTTACATTGAGGCTCTCCCTCTCTCTCTCTTAGAGGAGGGAGACCCTCTCCTCATGTATGTACCGGCTTTGTTCGATAGGTGTACTGACTTTATCTCATGGGTGCACTGGCTTTGTCCGATAGGTGTACTGTCTTTGTCCGATGGGTGTACCGGCTTTCTCAAATATGTATTTTTCTTTAGAGGAGACGTGAGAGGCTGAGTATCTAGACAAGATTACCATTAGTGGTCCATGTGAGAGAAGAAAACAAAATTATTCATTGTGAGGAGAAGACATGACTTTGGGTTCTTCGACAAAACCAACTATTGTTAATTTTTTTATCTTCTTTACCTTTTTTCTATGGTTTGTAATTTGGGATAGTTATACCCATCTCATATTTTTTGTTCTGGTTTTCTTTTAATTTGAAAAGTTTCCATTTAAGTGTGTGTGTGTCATCTATCTTTATCTTTTCTAACTTGCCTTATCAAAACACACAACATAGTATTTGGAGATTTTGTATGTTAAAATCTCAACAAGTGGTATCAGAGCCTAGGGGTAACTAACGAGGAGTATCAAAGTGAGATTACGATCTTGGGAGATGTGTTTTCCTATGCTGATTGTTGGAGTTTCTTTCATGGGTTCCACCTGATGATTTAAGAGTTTTCCAGGTGGGTATCGTCTAATTAAAAGTGAGATGAGTTTGCCAAACAATGATTATTTCGGGTCGCTGGAGTTTGCCAGTGGGTGGGTACCATCTTATGAAACGTGAGATTGTCAGACAATGATTATTCCAGGGTCGCCCGATGTGTAAAGGGGAGTTGTTTGGTTTGTCTTACATCGATCGTAAATGACGTTTGTGAGTTGTATATAGGCTAATGTGAAAGCTTTATTTTTTGAGTAAACTTTTGGATTAAGAGAAGCACGTGACACATATTACAAGTCGCATTTTGGGAGCCCAAAGCGCCCAACAGTGGTATCAGTGCCCAGGGGTATCTAACAAACATCTCCCCCACTTGCTTAAGGAATGAATTATGACCTTGCTTTTGGGGAGATAAAGAGCATTCCATATAAGTTGGAAGGGGAGAAGTGTTGAAATATTTTCCTCCTCATGTGATGGTAGTCGACAAGCAGTCGACAGTGGTGTATCAAGATGACTTTTGAACTTGATGCACCACTGTCGAGTGCTTGTCGACCACCATCACATGAGGATGAAAATATCTCAACACTTCTTCCCTTCTGATTCATGTAGAAAGCTCTTTATCTCCCCTGATTAAAACTTCTAAAGCATTTCCCCCACCTGCTTGGGGAATGAATTACGACCTTGCTTTCGCCATTACATAAAAAAAACAAATACAACTCATACAATTTCCCCTTCTCTTTCTTGATTTATTTGGCAAACCTCCATAGGCCTTGAACCAAAACTCCACGAACCTCCACAGGCAGACGGATCAAAACTCTTTAATTTAAAACACAAATTACCCCAATTGGATGTATATCCTAATTAAAATTTGTGGTCTTTCCTAATTAGAGTGTGTTATAGTTAGATTAGGGATTAAAGAGATTACAATTGAATTGAGTATCGTTGTGTGTTTCACTGTGAGGTTTTACAGTGAGACTCTCTCTCTCTCTCTCTCTTAGAGGAGGGAGAACCTTTCCTTTTCAGGGTCTGATCTTCTTATATACTAAGAATTTATTGTGTACTCTTGATGAAGATGTGTGTGAAGATTTTCCAATTGGAGTAATTTGTGTTTCAAATTAAAGAGCTTTGGTTTGTCCGCCTATGGAGGTTCGTTGAGTTTTGGTTATGAAATTATGGAAAATGAGGAGTATTTGATGTTTGGCCCTTCGCATCTACGAGGTTAGCTATATTTTGAATATGTGTATTTCTATATATATATATATATATATATATATATATATATAGAAATACACATATTCACGTAG
>JAVDBV010000227.1:0-14009 GCA_032619315.1 Piper longum
AAATAAGAGATTAATAAATTATGTATATATATATATATATATATACATAATTTATTAATCTCTTATTTATATACTCTATTTTTCATACATACAAATTTATTTACGGGGGACTTACTAAAAAAGTTCAAATTAGATTTGTAGCTCAAATAAGCTTATGGGGTGCTGTTTACATTAATTTTTCTATTATTATTATTATTGTAAAATTAGGTTTAATATTTGCATAATTAAATAGTCAGTTTGCATCAATAGTCCAAGTTACAAATCTAGCGTATTGCTATTGGTTATATTTTTTATCCATTTTAATATTTTAAAGAAACTTATTTTTTAAAAAAAAAACTGTAGGAGGCGACTCTTTATTTATTTCTTTTCATTTCATCAAAGACAGGATTTCCCTTATATTTTGTACATTTTGGGCGGCTAACGACTAAGGTTGCTGCAATAGCTCAACTCAATTATATATCAAATACCCTTAACCTTAGGAACTGCAAGTAGTCACCTCTTCCAATTGTCTTATAATAGGGCAAAAAATAAAGATCCAGCAACACTATAATCTTGATTGTCATATAACACAAACTTAATAATCATAGATCAAACTACTAGAAGCACTCAATCTAGCCAATTTTATTCTTATAATTATACATCTTATTCTTTATTTTTGTTCCAATTGACCTCTATGAGATGAGTTCTCGGTTACATTGAGTGTCATCCATGAGATTCATCACTACAAGCAGCTGGCTTCGTTGATTCTAATGGCTATAAAAACCTGATGGAAAGCGAGGAGCCATCAAGATCTCAAGGGGACCTTTCTTTCTCATCATAACACCTTTGCTCACACTCATGTCCACACTGGTGCCTTTCTCAATCTGTATCTCAAATCCGTGAATAATCCTAGCAAGAGTTAGGTGCAAGACCTGTAGAGCAAAGGATATGCCTGGGCAAATCCTTCGGCTGGATCCGAATGGGATGAGCTCGAAATGGTTGCCTGGAACGTTCCCTTGACCGTAAGCGGAGTAGAGGAACCTCTCCGGTCTGAACTTCTCGGGCTCCGGCCAAACCTTAGGGTCATGGTGGATCTTCCAGAGGTTAAACATGATGGTTGAACCAACCGGGATAAGGTATCCATTAATTCGGCAGTCTTCCAATGCGTGGTGGGGCACTGCTAACGGGCCTGCCAGATGTATCCGAAGGGTTTCCTTGATAATGGCTTGAGGGTAGGGCAGGTTTCGGATATCCGATTCGTCAACTTCTCTTTGTAGCCCAACATTATTGTCCAATTCTTCCCCAGCCTTTGATAAGGCATTAGGGTTTTGCAGCAAAAAAGAGAGTCAAAAGTCGAACTTTGATGAATGCAAAAGATTTAAGCAGATGATCGCCAAAAAAAAAAATCAAATCAAATTTTTATTGTTTTATCTCACTATTCTATTAAATTCTATCTTTTAAAATCGGAATTTATCTCTAAAGTATAAGATATTATAACCTATATCATTATTCAATAAAGTATATCAAAATTAGAGTTGCTATGTATTAGTCCACTTGTATAGTAAATCCAACCAAACTAAGACCTTGATACAAATTGCACAAACGAGGAGTCACTTGCAAGAGAATGAGTCAAAGTGTAATGTTTTAGTTAGATGCTGATGGGGGGAAAAGAGGTTGTGTGTGGTCCAATATTTGTTTCGTCTCAATCCATATATTTTCAATTGAACCCTACTCGACCTTTCAAACCAATTTGATTTTAGAATAGTGATTAGTAGACTTCAATATTTTGCATGAAAACCCAACAAAAATTAAAGCAAAAAAGTACTTCTCTAATAGAAGAGAATAATATTTAATACCTAGAGAGACCACTGTTAGGGTCCCTCATCATACGATGAATGTGAGAAGACATGCTAGTACATGAGAAATCGTAAAAATATGATTTTATTTTAAGAGGTATAAGGAATTCGAATAGAATTGTGGAAGATGAGGAGTATTTAGTGTTTGGCTCTTCTTATTTACGAGGTTCTGGTTCTATATATATGTAGTTGTATTGTGAGTTAAATAGAGCAGAGAAGGGAGTATAACTGAAGAGTGTGTTATTTGAGTTTCACTGTTAGGTTTTACAGTGAGGCTCTCCCTCTCTCTCTCTTTGAGGAGGGAGAGCCTCTCCTTAAAGATATTGGTCTTCCCAATTGGATTGTCTCTTCTTGTTGAGTTTAAGGTATTCCTAATTAGAGTGCATTCCAGTTAGAGGTTGAGCGTTCCCAATTGGATGTATATCCTAATTAGAGATTATTCCTAATTGGAGTGTGTTCCAGTTAGAAGTTGAGTGTTCCCAATTGAATGTGTATCCCAGTTGGAGATTATTGAAGTTGAGTGTTCTCAATTTGATGTGTATTGTAGTTGGAGATTATGGATGTCATCGTCTTCTCCAAATGATGAAGATGATGTACATGATGAAGATGATGTATAGGCTTTGCCCGATGTGTATGCCCATTATTTGACTATAGTGGATGGTTTGTAGTTTCTCTTCTATTTTTGAGGTTCCACACTAAATTATTATATTTTTATTGACTCTTATTCATTACTTATCAAAGCATATCAAAGTGTTAGGGATTTATGTGTTAAAATCCCAACAACCACTATGGCCTACAGAGATAGGAGTCATGTTTTTAGAATTTATTTTATTTTTTAAAATTTATTTCATAATATTTTTGGTTTGAGTCGGGAGCGAGTCAAATTTTTATTTCATAATATTTTTTGGTTTTGAGTTTGGCCATTGCTGTCACCTCCTCACCACCGCTTCCCTTCCTTCCCCCAACAAAATGTCGCCCCCGAGTCAGAAAATAAAATAAGCGGCCAACATAATCGGCCAAGAGAATGAACAAAATAAGCAGCCAAAATGTCTCCTAAGCTGCAAAAAAGGCAGCACACAAGAGTTTCCTTATATATATAAATATAAATAAATCAATATATATATATATATATCATATCATATCATATCATATCATATCATATCATATCCATCATAACCTAATTGATATTTCATACAAAATTATTATTAATTTATGTAAAATAACTATTTAAAAGTTGACGGTAAAACCCAACAGATAATTAGAGAAGTGGGTATAAAGATACCCACATTTTTAAAAATAATAAAATTGTCACGTATACATTTAATGAGTCGGTGATTTTGTTAAATTTGATTGGGCCTTTTATTACTATTTTTAATTTTTATCTACCACACATTCGTAAATTTGTTTGTCACATTGGATAAACTTACACGTGAACTTATTGTTCTAAGATGAAAAAAAAGATAGTCATACATTTAATATTCAATATCTATTTATATATACATATTCCAATGAGCATCCTTTAATGCTTGCGAGGTTAACAACTTCTAAATACTTTTAGAAAATAAATATTATTTGAATAGTTTCATAATTATATGTAAAGATGAATAGTGTTTTAGTCTTTCATAATGTAGGTTCACAAAGTTTCCAATTAAAAAATGTTTACATTCTATTATTTTTGTGTGTGTATGTATGTTTGTGTGTGTATATATATACATAATTTATTAATCCCTTATTTATATACTCTATTTTTCAGACATATAAATTTATTTATAGGGGACTTACTAAAAAAGTTCAAATTAGATCTGTAGCTCAAATAAGCTTATGGGTGTTGTTTACATTAATTTTTCAATTATTATTATTATTATTGTAAAATTAGGTTTAATATTTGAATAATTAAATAGTCAGTTTGTATCAATAATCCAAGTTACAAATCTAGCGTATTGCTATTGGTTATATTTTTTTATCCATTTTAATATCTTAAAGAAACTTATTTTTTTAAAAACAATTGTAGGAGGCAATTTTTTATTTATTTCTTTTCATTTCATCAAAACAGGTTTTCCCTTAAATATTGTAAATTTTGGGCGGTTAACCACCAAGGTTGCTGCAATATCTCAACTCAATTATATATCAAATACCCTTAACCTTATGAAATGCACCTAGTCACCTCTTCCAATTGTCTTATAATAGGGCAAAAAATAAAGATCCAGCAACACTATAATCTTGATTGTCATATAACACAAACTTAATAATCATAGATCAAACTGCTAGAAGCACTCAATCTAGCCAATTTTATTCTTATAATTATACATCTTTTTCTTTATTTTTCTTCCAATTGACCTCTATGAGATGAGTTCTCGGTTACATTGAGTATCATCCATGAGAATCATCACTACAAGAAGCTAGCTTCGTTGATTCTAATGGCTATAAAAACCTGATGGAAAGCGAGGAGCCATAAGGATCTCAAGGGGACCTTTCTTTCTCATCATAGCACCTTTGCTCACACTCATGTCCACACTGGTGCCTTTCTCAATCTGTATCTCAAATCCGTGAATAATCCTTGCAAGAGTGAGGTGCAAGACTTGTAGAGCAAAGGATATTCCCGGGCAAATCCTTCGGCCGGATCCGAATGGGATGAGCTCGAAATGATTGCCTCGGACGTCCACTTGACCGTAAGCGGACTCAAGGAACCTCTCCGGTCGGAACTTCTCAGGCTCCGGCCAAACCTTAGGGTCATGGTGGATCTTCCAGAGGTTAAACATGATGGTTGAACCAGCCGGGATATGGTATCCATTAATTTGGCAGTCTTCGAAGGCGTGGTGGGGCACTGCTAACGGGCCTGCCGGATGTATCCGAAGGGTTTCCTTGACGATGGCTTGAAGGTAGGGCAGGTTTCGGATATCCGATTCGTCGACTTCTCTTTGTAGCCCAACATTATTGTCCAATTCTTTCCTAGCCTTTGATATGGCATTAGGGTTTTGCAGCAAAAAGGCGAGGGCCCATGTTAGTGTCACCGACATTGAGTCTGCTCCGCCTATTAAAAGAGTCTGTAAATTATAGAAACTTTGTGAGTTATTTCATTCTAATATGAAATCTATTCTTGTTAATGAAAGTCAAAAGTCGAACTTGGATGAAATGCAAAGGATTCAAGCAGATGATCGCCAAAAACAAAAATCAAATCAAATTTTCATTGTTTTATCTTGCTATTCTATTAAATTCTACCTTTTGTAATCGGAATTTATCTCTAAAATATAAAATATTATAACCTATATCATTATTCAATAAAGTATACCAAAATTAGAGTTGCTATGAGTTAGTCCAGTCGCATAGTAAATCCAAACTAAGGTCTGATAAAAATTGCACAAACGAGGAATCACTTGCAAGCGAATGAGTCAAAGTCTAATGTTTTATTGAGCAAAAGAGGTTGGTAGTGGTCCAATATTTGTTTCTTCTCAATCCATATATTTTCAATTCAACCCGACTTGACCTATCAAACCAATTTGATTTTTGGAATACTGAACAGTAGACTTCAATATTTTACACGAAAACCCAACAAAAATTAGAGCAGAAAAGTACTTCTAATAGAAGAAAAAAATATTTCATACCAAGAGAGACCACAATGGCCTACGGACCACAATGGCCTACGAAGCTAGGAGTCATTTTTTTTCTATCTAATGGTAAAATATTGCGCAAGGAATTACCAGACAAGTAGCCTTGGCAACTGTATCAGGATCATAATCTCCAATGCTTCCAGATTCCCCAAGTGTTGAGAGCATAACATCAATGAAATCTCTGTCAACAACCTGACTATCTTTTCTCCTCTGCCTGTGCTCCTCCAGCCAAACAGATAAAAGGGTATCTAGCTCCTTAATTGTTCTCTTCATCTCCTTAATTTGACCTCCCAAATCCAACCATTCAAGCCAAGGAATCGCATCTGAGACAACTGGTATCCCAGCCAGATAGAAGAACCTGTTTACCACCTCCCTAAACCTCCTTGCAGATGACTCTTTCCCCACAGACTTGCCATAGTACCTCTTCCCTGCAATACACATCAGAACATAACTGAAAGTCAGGTCTTCAAACCATTGTTTGATGTCTACCTTCACCTGTTGCCCATTGTTCATAGCCCACAAATCATACAACTCTTTTGCATGCAAATCGATCTCATTACACCTGACTTCTTTCAACAATTCAAGTTGAGCAGATGAAAGAAGTTTAAGTGTGGCAATTTTCCTCATCTCTCTCCAATAGTGCCCATAGGGGGAGAGCACAAACATGGCAAAGTTGTAGCCCAAGTACTTCCCAGCAGCATGGGGTGGCCTGCTGGCTAGGACTTTGTCATTTGTGGTGAAGCACTCCTTGGCCGTCTCCAAGCTGTTGACCACCACTGTCCGGTGAACTCCAAGCCGGAGGGTGTAGACCGGACCGTACTCGTCGGCGAAATCGGCGAGTTTCCGATAGAGTGGTTCGCCACCACTCAGCCGCGGGAGGTGGCCTATGATGGGCCATCCTCCGGCTGCCTCCGGAGCTGATTTTGTTACATCACTTTTGTGTTTCTTTGGCCTCAAAACCAAGTAACGATATAAGAAAGTGAAGGAAAGGAATGTAACAACGGTTTGTGCTACAAACATGAAATCCATGGACTTGAGATTTTTTTATCTCGGGAATGTTTAGGACCATAACATCCTAATCCTCTTATTATAATCTCATTGTGGGGTCATGGTTGTGGACTAATAACCACAAGTTTTAAATTGAAGAGGACTTTGTCATCCTCGTGACGTAGATGTTGGACTTGGCTTGGGAAATATTAGATGACTGTGCCCCTCTCATATTATGTCTCTATGACCAATTCACTCCGAATGAAAAATAAATATGGAGTTGAAAGTATCTAAGGAGTAGGCTATTGAATTGTACCAAACTTGAAAGAATGCTTCTTGTAATATCTTCAAAGGTAATGATCTATATATATCTATATATATATATATATATAGCACAGTGGGTTGGATATACGGAGTTTTATCAGAGAATTATGCTTAGTGATAGGACTTGATGTGCACAAATAAAGTTTGAACATTGTTATCAGAGCATTTCGCAAATTTACTCGGTCCATTTTTTTAATTAAGTGTGCCTAGCTCACCCTATTTTTTTAATTAACTTCGCTGCATTCTCATGCAGTTATCAATAATTTTTTGCAGCCTTGCAAAAATCTGTTTTATGTAGCTTAGCAAGGAAGCAGATTTTGCAAAAAAATAAAAAATAAAACAAAAGAATCAAAAACTTTATTTTAACGACCAGATCATTCTGAGCCACAGGTCAAGTGTTACAATATAAAATTAAATGTGTTGTTAATTAATCTTTTATTAATTTATCATCTTCATGAATAAATTCATGATGTAAAATTTTTTTAAACCATACAAATTAAATTTACATTCAAAGAATTAGTTAAAGTTCAAATTCTAAGTCATGAGATGAAATAAAATATAATATAACAAATGCTTGGAATAATTTAAGACTCATAAAACGAACCAAAATCCCACTATCATGCAAATAACCTAAAAATATAATAACAAATAAAAAATAATAATAGTCTAATAACAGAATCCTCTAGTTGCTCCGACTCTACCTATTTTTCAATGTCTATACATGAGGAGACAATTGCGCGTCACTAATAAAAATACTAAGTCATATAGATAGAAGAAACAAGTTAATATATTCTACAACATCATTAATTAAGTCTTTTACTGATTATGAGCCTATATCGAGCTCTTATTATGCTGGGAGGGGTGGCCGTCCTATCCAGCTATAATCCCTATATGCGCGCATACATGCTACGTGACCCACGACCTATAGTTAGTGATATTTATGTTTGATTCACCCTATCGGTATCACAAATGTATAATAAGTTGTTATCTGCCATTGCGCCCAGTCTCCCTTTTCGGCATGGGGGCAGATATTAAATCTTTTAAGAATTTTAAGTGTGTGACCTCGTGTCAAACTAAGTCGATTCTTTGACCCTGGTTGCACTCGACGCATAGTGGTCGAATTTGCGCTCATGCTGACCAAGGCTGTCAAATAAGAATATATAATATTTCGAGCAATTATACAAACCTAAAATTATGATGAGACACCCACAACTAGGACACACGATCTTAATAAGAATGAAATAATAAAATTATACATATTTATAATTATATATGAGCAAAAATGCATGCAATGAAATAACTTTATTATATGATGATTAAAACTCAACAAAATAAACATGTAACGTACAAAATATGAAACTTTAAATTTACAATATTTATAACAAGTCTTGGTGACATAATTAATTATTCATGTAACACAATCAATTAAGTCATAGCTTATCTTTTAAATTAATTATTCAATCACAAGTCACCCTTAGTGAATGATAAAATGATTATTAACTTGCTAACATGTATTTAATTACTAATATTAGTGTATTTTCCTTGATGCATTAATCATTTAAGCAAAGAAATCATATTAAGATTACCGTCCTAAAAATTTAGGTTACCATTTAGACTTTTAATTAATATCATACTTTAATTCCTATTAAGAAATAACAGTTATTATTTTGTTAATAATAACTTATATTTATTAATAATAACTTATTAACTTTTCACTAACTCTAATTAATTATCCTAAGATTAGTTAGACTGTCGTATGCAATTATTTGATATAGTTTGTGTTAATATTTAAAGAATACAACTCGTAAGATTATTTTAAATTACTTACCTCGGTAAATATTTAAACTTTATTTATTCTAAGCATGCTATTACGATTCAACACTTGTGATTATTATGTTATTATATCCTAATAATTCATAACTTAATTTACCAATACAACCATATAAGGTTCTTATCTTTATATTTTATTAGTGACTTCATAAATATAAATGATTGTAAATAATTTAATACTAATCTCATTTTAACTGATAAAATATTCATGCAATAGTTATAATACACTCATACACATGAATTTACAATAGTTTAATTAACCCAATAATGATAAATTATAATTGTGATTCGATTAATAATTAATAACTCATGATCATATATGCGTATTAACATACTAAGATATAAAGATGTCATCCTTGTTACTTAATTAAGTATAACTAGTTAATGAGTAGATTAAAATGTCATTTATTAATTAATTAACTATATCCATTAACAAACACATATAGATCACTATTAGCTCCAATATTTATTAACATTATCTAATATAATTAATATACATATCCCAAATGAAAACACAATATACTTATTTAATATTATGTGAATAGTTGTTTATTAATAATTATCCCACATGATCATGAATTTAAAACACAACCATATTCATAAATCAACAACACTAACAATAATAATAACAAAAATAATATAGTTATCTATGTATAATATAAAATATACTTTCATCCATAAATATAAAATAATAAACATGTGATCAACTATTACTAACATCATCACTTGATTTAAATTTGAATTCATTATGAATTAATTAGTATTTAAAAGACAACAATTATAAATTAATTAGTATTTAATCACTCATTAATCAAATCCAAAACTAGAAAGAGCACAAACACTATAGATGCATGCAAAAGGAAGAGGATAGATGCACCTACACGCGAGTAAAGATAGAGAGGCTCCCAACTAGGAAGAGGCGATACTAGAGGGGAAAAAGTGTTGGAAAATATATACTCTAGAGGAATCAACCTAAAGAAAATATTTTTCCTCAAGTTACTCGATTAACTTTTCTAAAGCTCTCCCTTTGTGAGCCAAATTTGCTAAAAAACTATCAAGATGATATTTTGTTTAACATCAACTCTTGGAAGAATATGTGGGAAATTCAAAGTCACTATATTAAACTTCTATAGAAAAGAATATAATCACACATAAGTATATGAAATACTAACCATTAGTGTAATAATGAAAAGTCAAACACTTACTATTGAGTTTTTCAATGCGAATGGGTGATGGAATACTATATAGGAAACTAAACGAGTTTTGGATATCAGATCACAATCACAACTCCCAATCCCAAAATTCTTCCACATCCAACAACATGGGGAAACAAAGTCTTCCCCTTATCTTCAACTCTCAACAAAAACTCCCCCCTTATAACACCATATTAGCCTACCCAAGAGGCCTTAGCTACTACAAACTGAAGGCCAACGGGTTCGACCTGTGACTTAACTTTAATTGACCGGAAGGGAAAAATAAAAAGAAATAAAATAAAATACAATAAGTAAATCTTATTTGAAACAATCCATAAATACAACTGTACTGATATGCTAATTGATAATTTATGATATTGATTCCCAAGAATTAATTTAATTAAATAATATTTAAGATTTGTTCCAAGATTTTAAAAACTCAAAATAAAATAACTTAGTTATTTTGGGGGTTTTACATTTATATTGGCCACCTGATGCTAATATACCTATTCAACCAATGCAAATTAGTCTACCTTAAGTGAGTCAATGCAAATTTTTACCGAGAAATAATTCTAAATTTACATGGAAAAACTTTATAACTTATAGTTAAACTATATACAAAATAATGCAAAATTATTATTTTCTATCTAAAGAAGAATTTTCTTCTTCTTCTTCTTCTTTCACAGAAGTACACAAAGGATGTCCAGGGCATAAATCCTAAACACAAATGATAAAATTTATAATGGCCGGATACCCATTCTAACACCCTCCTCCCTCTTTCAACAGTCAACCCTAAAAAAAAAATACATATCACGGATATTTTAATCTCCGTGAAGTAGACGCGAGTGATGACTTGTGAACTGGGCTGCTAATTGAGTGAGCTAGACTGTGAGCATTTTGCGCCCGGCTTGGCTCGACTCGACTCGACTTGAAACTCGACATTTAAATTCTCGAGCTCAAACTCGACTCGAACTCGAAACCTACGAGTCGAGTTTGAGTGAGGCAGTGTTCAACTCGACTCGACTCGGTTATAACTCGAGCTTGACTAATAGCTCGACTCAATAAAATAATATAATAATATACATAATATCACTTGTCTACACAAAATAAATGTTATTATTAACTACGTACTCAATGATGATGGTGGTGGTTTTTTATTTTTTATTTTTTTAATCAAATTTGGGTCGTCCTTGTAATCGAACGATCAAGATTAAAGTTTAAGATGAAAATATTATTTGCCCCGGCTACGTATGTATGTATGTATGTATGTAGATATATATATATATACACTAATAAGTTGAATTGTAACTAATTATATTAATTTATATATAATATAATAATAAAGTAGTTATGGGGAAGGTCTTTCTATTAATGACCTTGAGGTCATGGGTTCAATCCATGTTGATCACAATTTTAAGGGAGATACTTTTGATTTTATAATCGAGTCAGTTTCAAACTCACAAACGAGATTATTTCGAGCGAGCTCGTCAAAATTAAGCAAGTGTATTTGAGCTCGAGTCGAACTTAAACAACAAAAAAATATCCGAGTCAATTTCAAGTATACATGTTAAAAACTCATGAAATCTTGAACCGAGTTTAAATGAACTTTAAACTATTCGATTTAAGTTCGAGCACAAATTGAGCTCGGCTCGCTTGCTTGTTTAGGAGCCTTACCTGTGAACACCTAACAACATCCTATCTCAGCTTTTCTGATCTAAATTATTGTACAAATTATATAAATTGGATATTTCTTGATTCGTATAATATAATTTTATTTTCGTCATTGTGAATCAGGTCTCATGACTAGTTCAAGATCCATATACATTATTTTGAGTGATAATTTGTCGTAAGGTCTTACAATTTTATATGTTGTACAAACCAATCACCAAATAACATTGTAGCACCTATTAAATGCATTCAATGACAATTTTGAAAATTCAGTAATTAATAGATATTATTACTTATGCATATCTTAATACTGATTGGGTCTTCTAGGAAAAGAATAGAAATGTTTCTTTCCACTCCAAACTACTTTCCACTTTTGACTAATTTGCTTTGACAAATGATCAGTAGCCTAATAACTACCATAGTTCTCCCTCTCTCTCTCTCTCTCTCTCTCTCTCTCTCTCTCTCTCTCTCTCTCTCTCAAAAAAAAACACACTATAGTTCATTGAGTAGGAATGAGGTCACAAAGCACAGATCGAGTTGAGAAGATATATAGGGGCTAATTTTTGTTACATATATATTTTTTCCAATCACATATAAAGAAATCTTGGTCATTTTCAGATTAATGGCAGAGGAACTAAAAGTCATCAATAATTGCAGAGGAACTAGTATAAGGGTGCAGTTTTGACTTTATTTTTTCATAGGGTGATTTTAAGTCGTATTTTTTAATTATTGGCCGGTTAATATTGTCAAAGTAGGCCCATGTGATTCTCTGGAAGAAGACTTAGAAACCTACATACACCATTTATTTCCTCTCATAGAGATGTATGAATATTTAACACACTTGCACGGGCAAACGCATTGGGTTTTGTTAGCGCCTTTTTTGGGTTATTGACAAACGTGGTCATGAGCCTTTGTCTTCATTTTTTTTGGGCTTTAATACAGATGTGTCAAATACCATGTCAAAGTGGGTCCATCAGTTTTTATTCAAAATGAATAGCCACTTTGGAAGGCTTTGACGTAGAAACAATACACTACCCCTTTCTCACAGAGCTAACAAATTTAATAAAAGAAAAATATATGGAAAAGATGGTTACCTATATAAAAGTTTATTCTTGGTATAAGCGGAATTGTATCCTCACAGCTTGAATCAATCCATTTATAAAGATTAAGAACAACAAGTCAATATTGTGCGTAAATTTCAGACTTCTAGATTTACAATGCACTACGTATTAATGGTTTTTTTATCTAATCCCAGTAGCAGCACGGTCGATGTTTGTAACATGCAAAACGATTATTATGAGACGGCAATTTTGACATTTTTGATAGGATTATCTCATGGCAGTACCTTTTTCAACGTTGATCTATTAAATATACAAGTAAACAAGAGGATATGTTTTCATAGTGTTCCAATAATCATATGTAAGCTTTATATGATGCGCATCAACATATCTACAAAGAGCCCGAACTCCGAAACTTACATCAGAACCCCCTACTAAGTAAGAGACTGATAACTTTATATGATGCTTGATTATGATGCGCTTATATCAATAATAACATCACAACAAATGACAATGCTAAATAGATCCACAACTAAACACCCGTTAAGCAAAACGAGACATGTGCAGACAATAAACAAATAAATAAATAAAATAAGTCAAATAAAAAAAGATCCATACTAAAATAATAGTGGATAGGTAACATCAAGACAATTAATAATAATAAATAACAATAATAATATAAATAATTGTAAAACCCCATTTTTGGGTTAGGGTTTTACCCGATTTAAATTTTGCCTTATTTGGGTCAGTATCGAGTTGGTTCGAGTGAGATCGGGCCAAGTTAGTTTCAGATTATGATTATAGGCTAAGATGACCATATAAGCATGTTATAGTGGCTGATTATGCCAGACGTGCAGATAATGAGATCACGAGTTATCAGTGTATACTTAGGTGTACGGATTTATTTTTATATGTTAGACAGGATTTTAGGCCTAGATTTAGGCCGTTGCGGCGTTTAGTATTCGTTTGGGATTTTATATGTACATCATTTGCATGCATCATAGAAATTTTAGATCACTCGATTTATGCCCCTGTGGGCCAAAGATTGAATTCAGTGTTCGAGGCCCATTTTGCTTTCTTACCTCGATTCCCTCCTATAAAGTCAATTTCAGAGCTCGAGTCAGTTTCGAGTTCGGATGGTCTCGATCCGAACTTTCGGTCCATATCTATATAGCATATCCATAGGTGGGCCATACTAGGCTATGGGTTGTTGGATGTCCAGATCGTGCCATGTGGCAAAATCTGGGTCGTCCACTCACCCTTATCTTCACCCATTGGTTTCCAAGATTTTCCATGATTTTGAAATTTTCACTATTACGCCGCCGCCATTTCGACTCGCCGCCGGCAACACCCCAGTCCACCTCCAGCCACACCCTCGGTACGACAGTGACCACCTCGCCGCTGGCTATTAGTTCGTACCCACCATCAGCACCGGAGTTGCCGCAATAGCCGCCGGCGACGGTGTTTTCAGTGTCGTTTTCCACCGCCGCCGCCACCCTTTCGAGC
>JAVDBV010000229.1:0-35938 GCA_032619315.1 Piper longum
AGGGTTTAACAATAATTGACCAACCGACAATCATCCCCAATCCTAAACACTTCACACCCTTCCCCACCATCAACCAAGCGCGATTCAAAGCGCACATTCCATGCATGTGTGTCAAAACAAGATCAACAAGAGCAAATCAAAATCTAAGGATTCCAAGCAAATGCGGCGGTCAAGCGAATTCACATCACACAAAGGCTCTTGAGAATCAGTAAACAAAGAGTAGACATTTGCAAAATCTATGTATGGGATCGTGAAAGGGGGAGGGAATGCCTGCTGTACAGGGACGGCGAGATTGCCGGCGGTAGCCGCCGCCGCCGCCGCCGCCGGTGGTGGAGGAGGCGAAGCGTCGGATCGGACCGGCGGAGATAAAACGGTTTTGACTTGAAGATTCTTTCCGCAGTTTTAATTAGTTTGGATTTGACTGGATTTTTATTTTTAATTTTTTTTTTAAATTTAAATTGATTTGGCCCCGGTTAGGTCTTCAAATTTAGGAATTTATATTATATGTGATTCAATGTTTTAATTAGGTACAAAGGCACTATAATTATAATTATATTTGTGAGGAGGAAAGAGAATGGCCAAGTCGGCTTAGCTCCAAAATGGTAACGAGCTAAGCCTACTTGAGTCAATTGATAAGGTTTAATTTTTTATTAGACGCAACTATTAGCAAGGAATGTTGGCTGAACTAGAGGTCTATTTTCGAATTGGGCTAAGTCAAGGCAAATCAACTATTTAGCTCAGTTTGAAAAAATGATAATAAATAGTGTGAATCCGCCGTTTAGGTTAGAATTTTGATGATCAAGAATCCAAGATGAATAAGTTATATATATATAATTTAGGTATTTGTTTAAGCCTATTTTATGTAATAGAACTAAAATAGTTGAATGGTGTGACTTTTTATACTTAATTTAAAACAAAAAAGTAAACTTTTAAGGCAGGACTAGCATTTTTATTTCATAGGCAGTATGACAATAAAATTAGATATAGTACATGCAACAAAATGTTATGCTTCGAAACATCAATAAAACCAAGAACAGAAAACACCCAACAAAACTACTCAAACCATCGTCTAGGCTTTTTTATTATTACAGAAAAAGAAATCTAGTTGGCAGCCAGTTCTAATAATATATTTTTCGGTTTGTGAATAGCTAGCTACTTTGTGAAAGTGATCTATCCATGCCTCCAATTTTGATATGCTGCTCTTGCTGCATGCAATTCAGAACACACGACACTCACATTCTTCCGCATTTGAGGCTGATTGCTTGTGCATGAAATTGCAACTTCGATGATAGAATTAAAACAAGCTTCAAGCGTGGGATGATTTTCGAAGTTTTCATTTTGCATCATTCTTGGGTCGACAATGCCAATCAATCTTCGACGACGCTCTGCTTCTGCATGCTTAGAAATGGTGAGACCATCTTTGAACATTTCATGGTTAGGCCTTTTCCCCGTGAACATCTCTAATAGGAGGACTCCATAGCTATACACATCTCCCTCGGGAGTGACCTGGTATCGTTCTCCATATTCTGTCATTCATTAACAGCATAATCATCACTTTGATAACCGTAATAAGATTATATCGACCATGCTTAAGTAAAAATGGATTTACATGTAGCATGAATAAATAAGATGTACAAACCTGGAGGAATATAGCCAATCGAGCCCTTCAACGTGGATGTGTAAGAGGAAGAATTATCTTCGGCACTCAGTAAAACTTTGGCAAGGCCAAAATCACTCACTTGTGCTACCATGTCTTCGTCCAGTAAGATGTTGCTGGGCTTCAAGTCAGAATGAATAATTGGAGTCTCACACTGGTTGTGAAGGTAATCCAATGCATTGGCTACATCGATGGCCACATCTAACCTTTTGCTAAAGCTAAGATACAGGTCTTGCCCAGAATTGGGATGTAGCCATGCATCTAAACTCCCGTTTTTCATAAACTTGAACACCAATGCTTTGAATTCATTACCTTGAAAATCAAGACTTGAGCATGAGGTTAAGATCCTCACAACATTTCGATGGCGAATTTTCTTAAGAGCTTCACATTCTGATATGAAGCCTCGGAGGCCGCTAGCACGTTCCACAATGTTGATCACCTTGACTGCTATATCCATGTGGCCATGAGACTCTGATAATAATCCCACGAATACAGAGCCAAAACTTCCAGAGCCTATCAAATTAGCACGGCGAATCCATTTGTTGCTCGATGGAGCTCGGCGTAGGTAATTTGCATGTATTGTTTCTTCATAGAAGATGAAGGAGTTGGCAGTTTCTTCCTTGATAGTTTTCTACAAAAGGAGACTGATACGCAACAAGCAGCAATGGAAACAACGATTCCAATGGACGATGGTAAGATTATTTTGAGAAGGAATGGTTTCATGTTTCTGTGATGATGATCTCTTCCACCGTTAATCATCTTTGGGCATGGAGGTAGATGCAACTCAAGGATACCTCCACAAAGATCACTATTTCCCAGCACAGATATTCTGCTTGCATTCATGAATGGGCCTTGTACCGGCACTTCTCCACTAAGACGGTTGAAAGATAAGTTCAGAACTTGAATTGCTCTGAATTTCGTAAAATATGAGGGTATCGAGCTGTTCAAGTGATTGCTCGATAAATCAACCACGTCGGCCGCAGACAAGGCTTCCAACGTCATAGGGATGATCCCTTCGAAGGAGTTAAACGACAAGTCGAGAGAAACGAGGCTCTTACAGTTGCCAAACGATGCAGGAATTCTACCAGACAGTTTGTTGTGAGAGACATTGAAATAGTTCAGATTTTGAAGCTGCCCCACCTCCGAAGGCAAGTTCCCATCAAATGAGTTATGAGACAAATCTAGAAAAATCAAAGATGAGATGCCAAGCAGCGGGTTGGTTATGGTGCCACTAAGGTAATTATTCTGAAGGAAAAGTGTTTGCAAACTTGTGCACTCTCCTATGCTTGAGGGTATTTTTCCTTGCAAGTGATTGAAGTCTAGGCTGAGTGTAATCAAACGAGAGAGATTGCCGAGGGAGTGGGGGATTTGCCCAGATAAGCCATTGTGATGTAAGTGTAATTCTCCCAAGTTTCGGAGTTTCCCAAGTTCGGTTGGAATAGGTCCCATGAAAAAATTCCTGCTCATACTCAACCATTGTAAACTAAAGGCAGTCCCGAGTGCGGAGGGGATTGGTCCATGTATGAGGTTATCGGGAACTGATAAATCATTTAGACTCTCTGAGAAATTTGCAAGGGAGGCAGGCAATGAACCACTCAATTTATTTGAACCTACCTCGACCTCTTTGAGTTTGCTACAGTTGGTCAGTGAAGCGAGGAAAAGCATGTCATCACTTCCCCCCGTCCCCAATTGATTACCCCAGAAATTAAAAGTTTCTAGATCCTGCAGCTTTCCAAGACATACGGGTACGTAACCAACAAAGCTGTTTCCAGAAAATTCAAGTATCTTAAGGTAAGAAGAATTACAGAGTGAAACCGGTATCTCACCGCTGAAATGGTTAGAGAATACTTGAAGAAACTGAATGTTGGGGAAGAACTTGCCCATATCAGGAGAAAGGCTCCCCCTCAGCAGGTTTTCGTAGATCCCAAGCAAGACAATGCGAGTGAGATTGTAAATGGTGGGAGGGAGTTCTCCAGAAAAGCGGTTGCCTCCAAGGGCAAGGCGTTGCAATCTTGACAGCTTGCCAACCTCGTTCGGGATTGACCCATGAAAGCTATTGAATGAAAGAGTTAAATTGACGAGAGAGGAGAGGTTGGTTAGAAAAAGGGGGAACGCGCCTGTGAAACTGTTTTGAACAAGATCAAGACGAGTCAGTTCAGATAGAAGGCCAAGCTCGTGTGGGACTCGTCCCACAAGCCTGTTGTGTCTGAGAGAGATGTAATGTAGATGAGAGCAGTTGGAAAGGGTAGCGGGAATGCTTCCCTCCAGCAAGTTGTAATCGAAGTATGCAACCCTCAGACGTGGGAGGCGGCCTAGTTCGTGGGGTATCTCCCCATGTAAGCTGTTGTTTGGGAGATATATGTTCCTGAGGAAAGAGAGGTTTCCAATGTGAGGGGATATGCGACCGCCGAGGTGGAGGTCGAGGAGGATCAATTCAACCACGCGCTGGTGCCTGAGGCCACATATGACTCCTTGCCAATCGCAGAAATGCAGAGAATCATTCCAGGAGTCAAGGGCGGGGTGGTGGGGGTCATTGCTTATCAGGCTCTTGAATGCAAGAAGAGCTTGCCGGTCGGTTTCGTTGCTTAGATGAGGTGCAGCTCCGTCCAGTGCAAGCACATTGATCATAGGGCAGAAGATAGGGAGCAGGAGGAGGAGAATTTTATGGAATGTACCATCCATAGTGGCCATTATATTGGCCCAACTCCCACGGCTTGATTCTTCTTTTCAAATCAAGAGGAAGCTTAAGGCGCGGCAGAGAAACAGACCAGTGTCACCCTTTATATGATATACCAGGCAGTAGGCAACTTGCAGCTACGGCACGTAAATTTTTGTTAAAAGATAAATTTTAATTTTTTTAAGTAGATTCTCATTGAATACTAAGGTAAATAATAATGATTTTATAATTTAGTTTATTTCTTTTTAATTTTGTTGCATTTAATTAGTTGAATCTCCTAAATTTTATTTTTGAGCGATATATTTTTTATTTCCCTTTTACCCATTTAGGCCAGATGTCATACTTTGTGGCTTTTATAGATAAACAAAGATTTAAACAGGTTTTTATTAAATACTAAACGATAACAAATTGTAAAAGTAATGATTCAACACCTTAGAGATAGATAGACTCAAATTATATGCATAGACTCCAATTAAATCAAAAGAGTGATTATAAAAATTTGATTTTTATTGTTACTTTTCTACATTTTGATTAGTTGAAATATTCAACTAATTTTTATTGGGGAGTAAATTTTAGTTTTTTTTTATTAATAAGAGCAACAGTGATCAATCGTTTATTGTTGTTCAAAAGACCAAGTCAGCTACACTGCATGATAGGGACAAATCGTAGCATTGAGTAGGGAAGAACCTTTCTCGCGTCCGACCGAATTCATTTACGCCCAGTCTTCTTGAGAAGCAGGATGGGAGACAGGCCTGGTTCCATCTCTTAATAGCTCCATAAAGATTGCCAACAACTTCCTTCTTTTTTTATGTCTTGACCATTTCAATGCATCATGAGCTGCTGTTGATCCATGCACAGATCAAACCAAAGAGGGGTTGGCTGCAATGGTTCGTTAATGTTGCCAGTGTTCATGAGAGTATTAGCTTATATATTCCTTTGATTTTAGGCCATCTAGTTTGGAATCCACTTTTGGTTCCAACTTACACACAAAAGAAAACGAATGTTGCTAAGCAAATCTATGCTTTTTATAATGATCATAATGCGCTTTAATAATAATCCGCTTTTGCATTGTTTTGAGCCTATTTATCGTTAAAATATAAATCGGCAATAATAACATATAAACAAAAAGTGTTTTGGTAAAATATAATAAAGTGGTAGAGATCGTTTTTTTAAGAAAAAAAAATTTTTAATGCTTGTGGTGGATGCGGGAGCAGCGCTCTAGGGAGGCGAAGAAGGCGGCGACGATGGTGGCGCCCACCCTGTTCGCCGTCCCGTTTAGCTTCTCGAAGGTAATTAATCCACCGCCGCCGCCGCCACCGTTCATATTGGTCGCCGGCAAGTTTTCGGCCATCAGTGAATGGTTAGCAAATTTTTAAAGATGGGAAGCAAATCTAATGAGGGGTAATTTTGTCATTCTACATCCAATTAGTTTTAGAAGGGAAAATACAAAAATTAAAATTATTTGAATAAAACACAACAATTATGAGTTAGAATTTTTTTTTAATTTGACTTTTATTTTTCTTTATTTGTTGTGTTCATCTTTAATAAAATTAAATTGTGTTCTAAAACCACCCAGTTAAGAGGAAAATTATAATTTTTAAAATTTGTTTAGCATTTCGAATGCTTACTTACAGTACAAGTATGTAATTTTCATCTGTAATATTGTTTTTCAAATATTAAAATGTTATTTTTTAATGGAAGTTCAATACATATATTTCGTTATCTTCTAAGAAAACTCAATTAATGCAGGAGTTACGTACGTATTTTACCATAAAAATTTTAAAGAATAAATTCATACAATAAAAGATAATAATGTGAGATAGAGAATTGCTTAAGATGACAAATATTCTTAACAAAATGAGAAAATATTAATAATTATTTTATTTAAGAAAAGTATTTATAGAAGGCAAGAATCAACAAAAAATGAAGCATTCTAGATTTTATTGGAATATACCTTTCTTCTATGGGTTATGTGTTAATTAAATTAAAATTTCTATTTTTCCAATGAAAATAGTTAATATATATAGTTCATATCAAATAATACACTAAATATAATAAATTGTGCACCTTACTGCGAAATAAGATCAAAGATGTAAACTTCTCCCACCCGAAAAAAAAATAATTTAACTCATAAGTTAAATCTCAAAATTTAAGAAACGCAATGTAAAAACATTCTCAAATATATTCTTATTTATAAACAAAAAATAAGATTTTTTTCAAGCCACGGTCTCATTCATATATATATATATATATATATATATATTTGGTTCGCTGCTCTCAAATATTTGATGAATCCAATATTTATATTTATCATTCATGTACAAAAATTTGGTTGGATGTTACCAAATAACAGTGTATCACGTCAAATATTTCCTATTTAATAGTGCAATTTCCTAACCTTGGTTTCCTTCCACGTCTGCCGTCAAGCGCCGACACCTAGTTATGAAATAAAATTATTTAGTGTTGCTAATGAAATATAAATTTAAATAGCCCCATAATAACTTAAAAAAGCATACGCACATTAATCTCGGAAGTTGAGATTAACAACATACCCGGTCTGGCTGTTGCTGGTGCGTCGTGATCATGGTCCTTGGAAGAGAGGTGACTGCTTAGGGGTGCTTAGGGGTGGGCGTAGACGTCTAAATTATCAAGTCCGATCGAAGTCTAAACCATATTTTCTTAATTTTAATTAAATAAAAATAAATTAAATATAGACATTTTTTTATCTGACCAAATAACTGACCGAGTGTCCGATATTTTATATCAATAATATAATATTTTTTAATATTTGTGAGGCTAATAATATGTTATATGAAAATTTTAAATCATGATACATATTGAAATTAATTAAGTTTATACATAAAATTAATTTTTAATATCTAAAATAACCTAAAATGGTTTACATTGAAAAAAGATAAAAGTCATCCTCGTACGAATTTAAAACAATACATTCACATCAACAATCATATTAAATTATTTATTATATAGTTAAAATTCTCTTAATTAATACCATAGTTTAATAATTTTTTAAAATTTAACTCCTATATATATTTAAGTAAAATTAAAAATAATCAATGTATAAAAGTTTTAAAGTAATCTTTGACATCAAAATGTACTCTAATATTATATCTATTTCTAAGACAAAATATTATAATAGTTGATTCTTCATCCAATGTTACTTACGCACGTGAAAAATACACATAATAGTTAATTATTTGTAAAATATTTTACAAATATTAGAAGAGTAAAAACTAAATATAACATTCTCACATACTTATTATATAGACATAAAGTTGTTAAAATTACTTTATTCATCAACAGAATCATCAAAATATTCTCATTCTTCAATATTCAGTGTTCCAAAGAAATTTGATGATGAACTTAATAATTTCTCTAGTAGTAAAAAATATAACAGCAAGAGAAGAATATATGTTAAAAAATATATCAAAAATATAAAATATAAATTATTTTTATATTTACTCATCAACCAATTTTACGCACATATTAAAGTTTAAAATATTTTTGGGCTCAAGCTATTCCTACTTAAGCAAATTATTTTTTTCTAATACTAAATGTTAATTCAAAAATAATATAAGAATGACTAAAATATCATGACTAATTTTTTCCAAAATATGTTATTTTACTTTGTTCAATCATTATAGTGATGATATATCAAAATGTTTATCTACTCTATTTACAAAATAAAGAGTTGGTTCATTCAAATAATTATCCAAATTAGTTCATAGTAACTCGTTTGATGAACATTATATGATTAACTTGCTTACTCCTTATAATTTTCTATTTGGATCTCTAAAAAGATAAACATTTAATGAACGTTTAAGTTTAATAGAGGGTTTATTTGACACGCATCTAGCCATAGATTATATTAATCTTATTTTTTAAAATTTTCCTATTGTAAAATAATATTTCTTTATTCAAATATTTTTTTAAAAATAATTTTAATTTTTATGTTAATTAACACAAGAGAAACTTTAAAAATAAAAGAAAATAATTATATAAATAAGATATTAGTTATACGGGAGAAACATAATATTTATAATAAAAAATAATTAAATAATAAAATAAATATTAGATAAAAATAATTTTTTAAATTGACCGAAATTTGGTTATGACAGATTTGACTAAAAGATTTTAAACATCGATGACCAACTTTTTACACGAAGTCAAGTGGATAGACAACAGACAATATTTACAGTGCCTTAGTCCGACATCCACCCCAAATGTCAGTGTGCACAACGCTACTGCAGCAACCCCGTGGAGGTTGAAGCAACAACCGTCCATCCTTTCTCGACTGCACTTCGCTTGTGAAGAGCAATAGGTTTGTAGTTTTATAGCTTACGGTTTAGAGTTTATGGTTTAAAGTTTGACGACACAACAATTGAGTAAAATAACAATCAACAATATTCACAGTGTAGAAAAACAATCGACAATATTTAAAATTAAAAGCCCAGATATGATTTTACTAGCAAAAAAGTAATGCAATATTCATAGTGTAGAAGAACAATCGACAATATTTAAAATTAAAAGCCCAGATATGTTTTTACTAGCAAAAAAGTAATGCAATGTCTATGAACAACAAGTGCTAGGACTGCCCAAACAGATCCTAGATTATAGAATAAATTTTTGATAAAACTACTAAAGAAAGCAGGTTTTATCTTCCTCCCATGTCTTCATTAGCTGTCCCTCTTAAGTACACTCTCGTAGATCCTCTTCTGTGTAACAAAAAATTAGAAGGAACTACACGTTCCCGAGTTAATCCTTTCCATACCATAACAGAGATGCTCAAAGCTCGTCGTGAGAATCATCGTCATCATCGCCACCGGCATCACCACCGGGGGCTCCACCTGATCTCTGATAGACGGCGGTGATGATGGGGTTGCACACGGCTTCCACCTCCTTCAGCTTCTCATCGTAGTCCTCCTTCTCCGCTGACTGGTTGTCGTCCAGCCACTCAAGGGCCTCCTTTACTGCGGTCTCGATCTTCTCCTTCTCGTCAGATTCCAACTTCTCGGCGAGCTTGTCCTTGTCATTGATCTGGTTCTTCATGTTGTAGATGTACGTCTCCAAGCTGTTCCTGGCATCAATCCTCTCTTTAACCTTCTTGTCCTCTTCAGCGAATTCCTCAGCCTCGCGAACCATGCGGTCAATTTCTTCCTGGCTCAAGCGACCCTTGTCGTTGGTGATAGTGATCTTCTCTGACTTCCCGGAGGCCTTGTCCTCTGCCTTCACGTTCAGTATACCGTTCGCATCAACTTCAAAAGTAACCTCAATCTGGGGTGTGCCTCTGTTGGGAAATTTAACATTTTTGTATTAGACCTTGGCTCAATCCAAAAACTTCAAATTTAAAACTACTAAACGACTGATGCAGAATTAGTCTTAAAAACCTTGGTGCAGGCGGAATGCCGTTAAGATCAAACTTCCCGAGCATCCTACAGTCCTTGGTGAGACTTCTTTCTCCCTCAAAAACCTGTAGTTAAAAAAGCAAATCATCGTATTAGCCTTGATCAAAATCACATTCGACTGTAAGTATAAATGAAAATTTAAGGCACTGCGCAAGTTAAAAAAAAAATATACATCATCATATAACACTTCGTTGAAGTTACTCTACCTGAATTGAGACAGTCGTCTGCTGATCTTGGTAAGTTGTGAAAACTTGCGACTTCTTAGTAGGGATGACGGTGTTTCTGGGAATCAACTTGGTCATCACTCCACCCACAGTTTCAATACCAAGAGTAAGTGGTGCAACATCCAATAGAAGAATATCTACCAAGCAACAACACAAGTTTAGTCGTAATTTCAGTAAAAAGCATTAAACACAGCAACTTTTCGAAAATAATATCAGAGAGACATACCTTTGGTCTCATCACCTCCTTCTCCGCTCAAGATTCCTCCTTGCACTGCAGCGCCAAAAGCAACAGCCTCATCAGGGTTCACACCCTTGTTTGGTTCCTTCCCATCAAAGTACTCCTTAAGAAGCTGCTGAACCTTCGGAATTCTAGTGCTTCCACCAACCAAAACAATCTCATCAATCTGACTTTTCTGCAGTCCAGCATCTTCCATGGCCTTCTTGACAGGTCCCATAGTCTTCCTGAACAGGTCGCTGTTCAACTCCTCAAAGCGAGCCCTGGTCAGAGGCTCAGACAGGTCCAAACCGTCGTAGAGAGATTCAATTTCCACTCGGACCTGGTGCTGGCTGCTGAGAGCTCTCTTGGCACGCTCGCATTCCCTCCTCAACTTTCCAAGAGCTCTGTTATCCTTGCTGATGTCCTTACCGTGCTTCTTCTTGATCAATTTGATAAAATACTCCATAATTCTCTGGTCGAAGTCTTCACCTGAAGTAGAAGTCCAAAATTGATTAACAAGGTTTATCCAAAATGATCCTCAACTTTTTCACGCAAGCTTAAAAAAATCATTCCCAAAAATAAAGTAGCAACTTATCATACCTCCCAAATGAGTGTCACCATTCGTGGCCAAAACTTCAAAAACTCCATTGTCGATGGTCAAGATACTGACATCAAAAGTTCCACCACCAAGGTCAAAGACAAGGATGTTCTTCTCCCCACCCTTCTTGTCCAAACCATATGCAATAGCTGCAGCAGTAGGCTCGTTGATAATCCTAGCCACATTGAGACCAGCAATAACGCCGGCATCCTTGGTAGCTTGCCTCTGAGCATCATTGAAGTAAGCTGTGGAAACAAACGTATGGTAAGCACAAAATCAGAATATAAGACGTCGAAATTTCAAATCTGAAAACCGGAAAAGGTACAATACCAGGAACAGTGATGACTGCATCCTTGATTTTCTTTCCAAGGAATGCCTCAGCTGTCTCCTTCATTTTTGTCAAAATCATAGCGCTGATTTCCTCAGGGCTAAATACCTTAGTCTCTCCCTCCTTAATCTTAACCTGTATGTAAGGTTTCCCATCCTTGTTCACAATCTTATAAGGAACAAGTTTCATATCCTTCTGGACTTCCTTGTCTTCAAACCTGTCCATAAAAATAAAACACTCACCGATCAGCTATTCCAGTCCGACGCAAACCACACAATCATTCAAATCACAGCACATTAATAAAACAGCTTACTTTCTCCCAATGAGCCTCTTGACGTCAAAGATAGTCCTTTCCGCATTAACAGCTGCCTGATTTTTGGCAGCCTCACCAATGAGTCTCTCACCGTCCGTGAACGCAACCCATGAAGGGGTGATTCGATTCCCTTGGTCATTGGCTATAATCTCCACATGACCGTTCTTGTATACTCCAACACAAGAGTAGGTTGTACCCAAGTCAATCCCAATAACCGTACCCAATTTCGAGGCCTCCTCCTTTGCAATCGCAAAAGCGAAACCTGCGGGAAAATAGACAAAAATAAATCAATAAGCTTGCAACTAACAAGATGACCAAATGAGCACCAGATACACTCGCCACTCATGAAAAAAGCCTAACCATCGCAATGATTGATGTGAACATTAGCGAGTAAAACATAAAATTAACTGTTCTCAATTTTTAATATTCATCACACAACCATCAAATATGGCACTCAACGTTACCGCATAATTCTTCCCATAGTTAAAAGAGAGAAAAAATGGATCACACTCTATTATAGTAGATCAATAACCAAAGTTCAACGTCTATCATAATTAAAACACATAAAAACAGCCAAAAACTCTCATTTTTATCTGTCTGAATCACAACCAAAAACTAGGACAACGTCAAAATTGAACCCATGGCTAACACAAAAAATTAGCTTCATAATGAACATGTTGTATCTAACTTTGATCGCACACAACTATCAGACTTCAAAACCTAAAAGCCTACACATTTCAGACGTTCTTACACACGAATATCAAAAACGAAATCACGAAACCAAAACTTCGATCAACTACGTTTAGATATACAGTACCACCATCACTAGAATTTCAGACAAAGAACACGCAACAAACTCCCAAATTTAGAATCAATACACAAATCAGATCTAACATCAATTAATTAATAACTAAATTAAAGATGAACGCTCAAAATATAAGATTATTAACGTCAGTGCCTACATGATTCAGATCTTCCTCCGCACGAATTTCAAAAAAATCTCACATCTTTCTCGCCAACCAAATCTCCAAAGTTGCAAACCAGAAACTAAGATCAAAGTGCATCTAATCATACCAATCTGTCAACGCTACTACCGCCGACATCAAATCACGAAACCAGATCCAACATCAACCAAAATAAACAATTACTACAATAATCACTACATGAACGCTACACTCAAACACGAAATCAACCCAAAAAAAAAACACACCACGAACTCACAAATCTACAACCACCACCAAATCATATCCAAAAACCACCAAAAAAATTTAAAAAAAATTGCAGAAAATACTCACCGGTCAGGAGAAGAAGCCCGAGCAGGATCGAAGAACGCCGACCCATCCAAGATCGAGCCATGGCGAGATCCAACGCTTCTCCCTCTCTCTAGACTTCCCCTTTTTTGTTCTCTCGCCCTCTACGCAAAGAGCAGAAGCGATGCGTCCGGCGAGCTTGTCGTCGGCGAGGAGGATTTATAGACTATGGGCATGGGGAGATAACGAAGGTGCACGTAGAACAATGTCACGTTTGGTGACGTGGACCAATGGGATTCGACGGGTTCGATTGCTTGGCCAATGGAAAGCGAGATCTCGTTGGGGAGATTGGAACCGTTGGATGGGAGACTTTGGTGTGATATTGACCGTTAGATTGGGTTGAGACGTGGATGACTCGTAGTTGTCGGACAGATCTGGTATTTTCGGATCGTGCGGTGTGGATGGAGTAGGGAGGAGTCCGGAGTGGGATATGGACCCTTGGATCGAAAGTTGATTGGTGGGAGAAGTAAAGGTTGATTTGTTTCATTCGAGTGGATAAATATAAGAGTTTAAATATTATTAATATATTGTTTGCACAAATTTACATTTATCTAGTTACGTAAATAATTTTTAAAATTTGTAATTATCCTGTTACATGGATAATTTTATGATTTTATATTTATCCGGTCACATGGATGATTTTAGCACCTCGAAACAAAAAGTTTAGGTGATTCCAATATTACATGAAAAAATTTGTATAAAAAGTCAAAAAAAAAGTCTCAATGGTTTTAATATTAAAAGATAAGATATATGAAAAAATGGGATGGCCTATAATTCCTTGCCTTTAATTATAGAATAAAAAAGGCTATCGGCCTGAATTGCTAAAAAAAGAGTTCGTTGAATTGAAGAAAAGAGACTCAAGAAGTAGAAAAGAGAATAAAGAGAGGGGGAGAAATAGTGTGTACGAAAGACACGATCCGCGGGGGTGGACGATCCCTCGCCTGAATATATTTTTAGCGACTTTATTTGTATAGTTTGAAGAAATAGCGTGTACAAAAAGATGACCTCCAAAACAAGGAATTTTATAAAATAAAAAGGTGTTAGTGAAAGAGAACCTTCCAGCTTATTTGTAACAAATCAACCCGAAGTACAAGTACAATCCACAGTGAATGCGGGCGAGCCAACCGCCCTCCAATATGAAAACTCGAACTTGAACGAAAAACTTCGAGAATTGATTAGACAACTTGAATTGGTACTTGACAATGTACTCACCTAAAATAGTCAAGCCTCTGTCGTAAGGGGAAGTGCATCCAGAAGAGAAGATGCCAGCTCAGTAAACTGGCAAAGTCCAGACAAAATGGACCAGCCAGCAAACCAACCGATAACAAGCATTCTTACGGCGCCACTACAAAGACCTTTGGCAACCTCCCCAGCCAATGTGGATTTGTCAGATACCCCTCAAGTAAATAACATGTTTTCTCATGTCTCTAGATCTATGTCACAAATATCCCCTTCGATGATTTCACCGTCCGAGCCAAGTTGGGCACAACACTATCCCACTATGCAATCGAGTTAGACTGAACATAGTCTACTCCCACATTCAACATAGTTTCCACAACCGCCTAAATACTAGCCACCATACCCATACCTATGGTACAACCCTGCTATCCCTCAATCTTCGGTTTCTATGACGATTCTGCCATCAATTACCACCATAGTACCTATCCCAACGGCGCCTTTGGTGTCAATGGTTCAACTATCAATTCCTGCCACACTAGCTTCACTACCAGTTAGTTATCCTCCATCATCCTATCATACAAGTATTCCAGTGGTACCGGTTAAACCAGTTGTATCGGTTCAAGATTCACGCTTTGATGAATTGAAAGCCACAATAGATACACAAGCCACATTGATTGTCGCACTAATAGCGCATAAGGATAAAGAACCAAGTGAAGCAGTAAAGCGTGTGCGTCCCTTTGCTGATGAAATTTACACATAAAATTTGCCAGAAAAATACAAGCGCCCAACCTTCACGATGTTCGACGGAGACGGCAATCCTAACGATCACATTATAATCTTTGAGATTGAGTGTGGAGCAATTGCAACAAATGAAAAGTTAAAATTACAAAAATTTCTTGCATCCCTCAATGAAAATGCTTTAAGATGGTTCAATAACCGCCCTCCTGTATCAATTAGTTCATGAGATAAGTTTATTAAACAATTCATTTAACATTTTTAGTCAGTGAAAATCCTAGAAAAGATAGAGCACTTACGACAGTGTCGGAGACAACCGGGTGAGTAGTTTGCAACATATGTGAAGAGGTTTAGAAGCCTAACATCTCAGATGAAAGAGACTCATGACATTAGGGAACTTGTAAAAATTTGTGCAATGAATAACGAACCGGCTACTTGGTTCTTAAGTAGTGCGTAATGCAACACTTTTGAACAATTCTTTGAAAGTGTGTTAATCTTTGACGAACTTGGAAGGGTTTTTGCTTCCTTGAAGAATGCTAAGGCATCAACAAATGCTGCCATTGAAATCGACGAACAAAGTCGAAAAAAACAACAAAAGAACAACAATGAAGGGTAAAAATCAATACCCTAACAACAGCGCGAATGGAGGAATATAGAGGATTACATCTTCAATGTTGAAGATACTGAAAAGTGGTTCGATGTTTTGGTTAAGTAAAGAAAGATTACACCATAGATACCGAAGAATCCACCAAAGTCAAAGGACAAGAAGAAAGACAATTTCTACTGGTACCATCAAATAATTGGCCATCCAAAGTTAAATGTCGGAACATAATAGAAAAAAATTAAGAATTAACAAAGGAGAAATCAAATATAAAGTTCCTTCAACACAAAAGGCACCAATAGCCAATGTTATGACAACTAGTCTTTTAACCTCGCCGTTGAAAGTGCAAGACAAAGAAAAAGAAAAAAATGAACTAAGCCAGGGCAAGGGGCCCTACAAAGATAAGTTGGAAAAGAAAAAATAACCTGAAAGAAATGAAATTAATAAGGAGGCTCCTTTGAGTTCAACAAAAGAAGAAAAGAAGGTTTCCTCTCCTTCTATACCAAAAACATAAGCTCATCAAATGACAATTGTGAAAAAATTAAGAAAGATACCTGAGTTAGTGTACATGTTGCATGTGTTGTACTTCTCACCCATTGCCCGGTTCACAATTGAACAAACTTTGTCAGAATTTGCAATTAGAAATAGAGAAGATAATTTTTCCGTAAATTCAAGTGGAATAAAAAACTACATCACAGATGTAGAGCATTTGGGAAGTCTTTTACTTGTTTTAACTCGAGTGAATAAGGAACAAAGATCTCATACTAATCCATCTTGGCCATATGTTTACCATACTTTACTAATGTCCACTAAAATCAATATTTTTTCCAATAACGATTTGTATCACTTTGAACCCTAACAACAATCAACTATTGTTTGTAAAAAAATTTGGATGGCCTATAATTCCTCCCATGTAATCCTAGAGTAAAAAAGGCTCTCAGAATCCTACAAAATAACCGAGCCTAAAATACTAAAAAGGGGATTCATTGAACTGCAAAAAAAAAAAAACCGAAGAAGTAGAAAAGAGCAGAAAGAGGGGAAAACATTTCTGAAAGGTCTGAAACTTTATAGATTGTGTCGGAGTTCCACCTCCTCACAATCTTGCCCAAGTACGAGCCTGATGCTTGGAGCCATCATCACCAGTCCATGAAGCCCCCCACCACCTAGTTGCTGAGATGCCGAAGAAGAGGACGAGCACCCTCACCGCTATTTCTGCATTGCTGTCATGAAGGAGTGCTGCTGGAGTTTTGCTGTACCACGGCTTTGGATCCACTTCTCAACCGCCAACCTCGCCATTGCACAGTCACGAAGTTGAAGCCTGCTCATTGCTGCTGGGTTGCTGTTAGCCAAGGAAATTATCTTGTTGCGGATCTGCTGTTTGCTACCCTGCTTGGAGCACAGGAGCCTTGCCGTCATCTTGTTTGGGACCGAGCCAGGAAGAGCCATTCAATTGCCGCATCGCTGCTGCCCAGATTGCTGAGAGGAGCCTTCACTTTCTTTTGTTGTTGTGGACGGCGGAGTTTTCACCAACGCCTAAACCGATCTGTCAAAAGGTGAGTTTTCGTTTCTTTTTGACAGGGTTTAGGGTTTAGAATTTAATTTACGAACCTAAGTCGAATTTAGCCGGAAGTTACCTCAGCAGTGGCCGGAAAAAGAATTGGGAAGTGGTTGACCGGAGAAGGTGAAAACAGGGAGTCTCCTGTCATTGATCTGTTTAGAGCCAAGCCAAGAAAAAGCATTGGAGTTGGAACTTCGCTGCCTTCATCTGGGAGAGGAGAACTTGTGACCTGGCATGCACCGCCTAGTGGCTGTGAACTGTTCACTGCTGGAACCAAGAGGAAGGAGCACGCTTGTTGAAAACAGAGTACCGCTGAGGGCTTATTGCTTTGCTGCCCCTTCAAGGAAAAGAAGTTGCTGATCACCTTCAACGAGGAGTCTTGCAGGGCAGACGTGAAGTAGTCACCATCATCCATGCCTAGTAGTCGACCAGAGTAAATGATAAATGGAGAAGACAGAGTCGATTTTGCCACTGTGATGCCTTCGTCGTTGCCGGCAGAAACAGTGACGCAGTGTTTCGTCGATACATTGATGCTGCATCACAACCGGATTATTGCCCAGGACCTTGATGTCCCTTGAATTACCGAATTCTGTCGCTGCTGATCGCTTGAAGTTCGACAAGAGACTGGCCGCCACCGCCATCCTTTGTTCACAGCAATTACCCGATGATTTGCGAGCCAACCAATTGATAGATGAATTGCCTGCGTTGGAGAAGGGATCCGTCGAGTCATTGCTCCACTAGGAAGTTGCCAGGTGCTGAAGCTTGAAGGTGAATTGCTGGTTATTAACCGACCGGTGCAAAGGGCAGCCATTGGAGTATTGCCAAGAGTGCATGTCGGGAGAAAAAGTGGGTTTGGGCTTACCCGTTTGCCTATTTAATACGGTTCCTGTCCACTAATCAAGACCAGATTGCAGTCAATGTTCATTTATAGATTGAGCTCGGATCAACCTATTAAGGATTTATTTTAAAATCTTCAAAATAAAAATTATGCACAGAGTCAAAAAACTAAAGTGGTAAAAGTTTCACTAATACTTATAATTTGTGAAAATTAAAAATTAGTAACTTGTGAGTATCAATCTTACCATTGATTGACTTACAAATTCAAGTTGAACTCTAAAGAATCACGTAAAATTTTCTTTGTAATTGTAATATTTTTCATATTTTTTATTATTTTATTTATTCGTACAATAAGGGTACTTCGATCTCACCAAACCTTCAAATCCGGATCCAAGAAGACGTAATTCGCGTGGGCAGACGATCTCGCGCCCGAACATATATATATAATTTGATATAAAATTCATTACACAGATTTAAATAATTCAATTTCAATTCAATTATAAGCTAAATAGTTCATGTGGAAATATATTCTATATATTATTATATAAAATCATCATTATAATATAAGTATATTTATTATTTTTTTTATTATATTTGAATAATATATATATATATATATTTATAATATTATATCTAATATAAATTGTCTGAGTTTCAAACGAGTCAAACCAAAAGGAGGTGTGCACATGTTCATGGTTACTTGATTCAAGAAAAACTTTAATTTGAATGTTCTAATTTAGTGCTAAAATTTTTTAATGTTACATCTAAAATTCAAATTAATTTCGGCCTTTTTAATTATAAAAGTTTTATAATGTTATTTATTGAAAAAAATAAAATGAACTAAACCTTTTGTCATTTAAATGAAAAACACCACTAATTTATACCTGGTTTAATTAATCTAATATAATGGAGTAAAGTACATAAATGAGAGATTGGTGAATTTTATCATTTTTAGATATTAGTATAGGCATATTTTAGATTTTTAAAAAATGTATTAATTTTAAAGTATTTTAAAATTAATTTTATTGTAATATTTTAATAATTAAGATAAAATGATGAAAATTTAAACAGATTGAAAATTTTATAAGTATTTTAATTTTTTAAATTTTATATTTATTTATATAGATTTTTAAGTAGTAGGACCTATTAAATGTTCTAAATAAAACTGTAATTTATGGCTGTAAATCATATATACTTCTTTATTTTTTCTGACTTTGTAATACTAAAGGAATTGTTGATCAGAATAGTTTATAGCAGTGACTCATTTATACTCTTTATTTTACTGATTCAATTGTAATAGAGGAATTATTCAGAAATCAAATCCAACGATAATTGAAGTGTGATTAGTGATTATATTAGCGCTATGATTAGAAAGTGTTGACAGATAAAATCCAAGGAGGATTATATTTTGGTAATTGTTAACTTAAGTCAAATTATTATCGTAACATATTATGAGTAATAATGAATCATAAAAATTCTTATTTGAGCATGAATGAATATAACAATCCTGAGTGTATCTGTTTTTTTTATTCTTTTACCATAGAAAAATTCACCATAATTTGTAATCATATTTTTAAATACCACGTCACTTATCTGAACTTGATTAATTTAAAAACATATTATTCTATTTTTAGTCAAATTAAATACGATGAATAATTCAAGGAAAAGATTCTTCCCATAACAATATCAATAAATCTAATTTATTTTTTCAGAGTGAATAATAATGTTAATATTAATACAATAATAGTTTAATTTTTAATTAGTGATTGATTACATAATAAAAAAAGACAAACTTTTAAATCAGAATTGAGAATGAGATTGAATAAACACCGAGGTATTACTTCCCAATATATGTGTCTATGCAACTTCATTGCAAAGCCGAGTCAAGTGGCAAGAATCAATTGGCTCGACACGATCGAGTTTTCTCCATAGTTAAAAAAATCGGCCGATTCCACTCAAAATTAACTAATTTAAATGGATTAGATGGAAACCGATCTAAAAAAACATATAAATCAGTGGTTGGGGGGGAGAAGCGTGAGGGAAAAAAACAGGTTGGTGGCAACATAGTAAATAAAAATTGACTTGACTCCGACACGAGTAAAAAATTATAAATATCTCATAATAAATTTAAAAAAGTCCAAAAAATCTAACAAAATATAATACACATCATAACATTATAATAATATGTTGTATAATTAATAACCTACTTAAACTATCTTATAAGGTGTCCTAATGCGTTATATAACTCCATTGATTTTGACTAATTCAAATAAACAAATTCTTGTCCGATTTTTTATGAATCGGTTCAATTCAATGACTCTCTTCCAATTCGATTCAATTTCGATTCCGATTTTTTCAACTATGGTTTTTGCTAAACAAATTACAAAAACACGTTTAAAACATGATCATGTAATGATCAAGAGATGAGATGAACAGGTTTGGCACATGATTCAAGCTTTTCGGCGAACTTCGTCTCCCCCATCTATATCTGTGTGTGCTTAATATCCCATCACCTTACAGCCTTTTCTCTTCTCCAAAACTACCCAAAATCGAAGCCAAACCGTTGTCGATGTCATCACTATCTGCTCAATTCATCTTGGAGAAAACCCACGTTGAATATCTTCAATATCTGTTTTTATGTGTATGAATTCGTATAATATTGATAGCTATATTGATCCTCTCATGCATGCAATTCTAAGTACTTAGCTTCATACACTTTGGTTTATAATTTAATTGTGTCGTTAAATTTGTTACTCGTTTATCGGATCATTTCCATGCTTGATCAGTTTTACGGGTTCCTACTTCCTATCTGTCTTTCTGTTTTTAGACTATATATGCATAACCATAAACCTATCATTCCTTTCTCTCCCTCTGAATTCTATCTCCTCGCATTTTCTCTTCTTCTTCTTCCAATCCTGAATCCATGATCATGGTTTCTCTATAACCATTAACAGGTGTTGTCTTCCTTCTTTCTTTTTATTTTTATTTTTATTGGTACATGGTAGGTCACTCACACAAGCCTTGCATTATACATATTTTGCTTTATTATATCATGAATCCTAGCATTTGTCCTCGTACTCCAGATTGAAGGGAGACCCATCTTCACATCAAGTGACCAACAATGGCATTGGATCAACATCCCGAGAAAACGCCTGGAGGGTGTGACGCCGGAGGTGGCTGCTTCGACTGCAACATCTGCTTGGATTTCTGCAAGGACCCTGTTGTCACCCTCTGTGGCCACCTCTACTGCTGGCCATGCATCTACAAGTGGCTCACCACCCAACAGTCCTGCCCCGTTTGCAAGTCTTCCCTTTCCCAGGTCGCCCTCGTCCCCCTCTACGGCCGCGGCGCCGCCTCGAAGCAGCCTGAGAGCATCCCCCACCGGCCCCCTGCCACTCTTGCACCACCAATAATGCAGCAAACTCGGCCAATAGTGGATCACCGACAACATGGCAGTAGTAGCACTAACAATGTTGCTGATCCACAGCAGTATTACCATTACCATTATCACCATCACTATCCTATATATAACCAGTTCTTGTCACCGAATTTTGCATCTGGCCCCGCTGTGCATGGGGGGATGGTGTGTGCTCTGTTGCCATGGGTGGTCGGGTTGGTCTTTGGTTGTCCCCAGTCGGTGGCATACCATTCCAATCCTGATTACTTGGGTAGGAATAGTGATGTGAACGACTGGAGATTGCAGCGGCAGAGACAGGCAGAGATGTCACTCAACCGGGTATCCATCTTCTTGTTGTGTTGCTTGGTGTTGTGCTTATTCTTGTTTTGAAGATGGGTGTGCAAAACATTGAGAAGTTGGATTACAGGTACGGATTGGTTGCTAGCATGCATTGTATTGTTATAAATATATAGGCAATGTTATGGAAGTGATTGCGCAGTGTTAAAAAAACAGATCAACATGACCAGGAAACATTGCAAGAGTTTACCTTTTGATTGTGTAATAAAACGTATAGAACCAGTTGTTCTTTGATCAGATCAAAAAATTCAAATGCTAGAGAAAAAAATGCGTATTGAATTCCTTAACAAATTTGTGTTTCATGTGCTTGCAAAAAGTCTGCACGGGTTTATTTTCTTTTTCTTTTTTCTTTTTTTTTCCTTCTTTTTTTTTTTTTTGTAGTCACAAGTTTCTTCACTACCTTTTGCAAAAGCATTCTTTGGTGCAGTTGTGAGTTTGTCAGGTTTCACCAACTTTTGAATCTTCACAGGACTAAGATAAGGAAACAGATTAAACATCACCAATCAGGGTACTTGACATGATATGATTTGGGTAAGACTCATCTCGAAGAAGACAATTATTCACAACAGCAATTCTGCAGAAAAAGTAAGGTCAGGGGTTGGCATGCTGGTTTATGACCTACATTACTCGGAAACTGATTTTTGTTCTTGTACAAAGATATAGGGTTGACTTTCAGAGACGAAAGGCAGGGATGATAAAGGACTTAATGATGATACAATATTCCTTGATTCTTTCCTTTGAGTACTTTATTAGATTGCTAAGACCGCAGAAATGATTTCGTTAATTCTATACAACTTCGATTAGTAGCGTGCAAGCTTCTTCGCACTCATTTCGTTAAACGCTAATCTACCTTGAAAAAAAGAAGATAAGCGTTTGCAGTTCACTAATAAAACATAATGATGACACACATTCCTCGACCAATTTACAGTTTGCAACGAATTTAGACCTACTACAAGGATAAATAATTCTTGGGCATGCATAGTCTATAACAAGAAACTTTAAATCCAATTCAAACATAATGATTTTCACTAACCTCATAGGCCAAAGTCGAAAGTAACTAATTCTTAGGAAAAGCTTTTCTCAGGCAAACTCAGCTGTACGGCATTCAAAGTATGTAATATCATTCAAAAAAAAAAAAGATTGTAACCGACCAACAACACATACAACCGAAATATCTCAAATATCTTAACCTCAAAGACAAACAATAACCCCACGATGAACCTCACAAACGTCAAACAAGAGTTTACGATATAATCTATTTTCATCTTATAAAGAGTGAAAGAAATCGACTAGAGATTATATCAGCTGTTAAGTTGGAGCTTTTTAGACTTTGACGAACCTCTATGATCGATAATGAGACCACTAGCACAACTGTTTCAAAGACACCACGCCTACTCGAGAGTGGATTTAAGATCCCCACTCTTGTGCATATCCAAGATAATATCACAACCTCCAATAAGCTCCCCATCATGGTAAAGCTGTGGATAAGTTGGCCAGTTAGAATAAGCCTTCAAGCCCTGCCTCACCTCATCATCGCTCAGTATATCGACTGATTCAAAAGCTACACCAGCTTCTCTGAGAGCATTGACAACTTTTGAGCTGAACCCACACCTAGGAGCATCAGGAGTACCCTTCATAAAAAGCATATTAGGTGCAGAGGAAATCAGTTTCTTCAGTCTGTCTTCGATATTTTCTTTTCTGATTATGCCTTTCTCCTTCAAAACTCTTTCAAGCTCCCCGCTCTTCTGCATTTCTAACACAATGTCAGACCCACCAATCAATTCACCCTTTAGATACAACTGCGGGTAGCTTGACCAGTTAGAGTATACTTTCAGGCCTTGTCTCACTTCATCATCTGTAAGGATGTCAAAGCTCTTAAACTCAACCCCCTCCAGTTGAAAAATTTCAACCACTTTCCGACTAAATCCACACCTGGGTTCTTCAGGTTTACCCTTCATAAATAACATAACAGGGCTAGAATTTATGAGTTCTTCAAGACGAGAGGACAACACTGTGCTTAAACCAGTGGATTCAGTGATCCCACCTTTTCCTGCATCAGAGTCCATATCCCCTGCACCTCTTGATCCACTTGACACAGTTAAGATACCATGGTCTCGGAAAATTTCCCTCAGCTCACCACTCTCGTGCATGGCAATTGCAATATCACAACCGCCAAGAAGCTCCCCCGTACAAAAGAGTTGGGGAAATGTTGGCCAATTGGAGTATCTCTTCATACCTTCACGAACCTCATTGTCAGTCAATATATCAAAACTCCCAAATTCAACTCCTTCTTTTTTCAGAATGTTAACAACCTTCTGACTGAATCCACATTTAGGTTCTCCAGGACTTCCTTTCATAAAAAGAAACACAGGGTGTGAATTAACCAATTCTTGCAGACGTTTTTTGAGGCTTTCACTGAGATCAGTTGATGCATTTTCTTGACTTTTGGAAGATCCATTATTTTGAGCTTGTGCTTTAACAGCTTCAAGAACAGTAGGACCAGCAGCCATACCAAGGCTTGCAGGAATATGAGATCCACTGGGATCAACAGGTCCCACAAGTTTTGCAACTTTGTTTGCTAAGCTGGATGGATTTGCACCTTCCAAAGAATCAACAGTTTTACCATCCTGAAAAGAAAGATGGGCATTCATCAGAGTCACAATCAAAAGAGTCAACATCCTACACAAACTTGGATGCAAATAAGGCCAACAAAGATAAACAAGCTAACCTTGCAGAAGACAAAATACGGTACTGCAGAAACAGCATATGCCTCTGAGATCTCTGGTTGCTCTTCAGCTTCAACCTGTACAAGGTTGTATATGATGCACTCCATAATTAATCAGCTACAAAAATACATTCACAGATGAATAATTCAAAATTTTACAGTTTTTATGTAACTGAAAACTGAGTACAACACGTGGTGAGACACAGGCTCCATATGTCAATGAAACAAAAGGGGAAAAGAAAAGGCCAAGTTATGAAGCATAACTTACTGACAAATAGAACATGGTAGACCACTATAAAATATGCAAAGTTTAAAAATGAATATCTTAATGATTAAATTGGTTGTTTAAACATGTCTGACAAGAAGTACATATAAGCAACTGTATTCTACCACGTTACCAACCCTATCTAGCAAGGAGAAGGCACACACGAAAGAAGGATGATCAGGTTAGATAGTCTACACACAATATTATATACTTAATTTTGTTAAAGCATCAAGAGCTACCCCCAATAGAATATATCAGATATTAATGCTCGGTCGTTTAAGCCGGAGGTTAACGCTTAACATAGAAAAATTGATACACAGAAGATTCTGATAAAGTAGATAAATTAGATAATAGCTTTTCAAGTTTTCTGTGGTCAATGCAATATCATTAAACTCAAGTCAATTCTCAACAAAAGTGATTTTGGCAACCATTTGCATGCAATATCACTTCGGCCAGCGTCATATTGGTTAAAAAGGCAAGATTAAACAAGAAACATGGGATGGTAATGTAGATCGAAGTACATTAGAAATTGATTTCTTACAAAAGTGATCTGTAAGGATTAGGATAATCAGACACCAAAATGATTAAAATATTAAATATTATACACCTCCATGGTCCTTAAAATAAGTAACAAACAATCCGGACAATAGAAACAAACATCAACATATATAGTCTAAATATAAACATAAATAGAGATGAAGTAGAATAGCAGAATAAGAACTGAATTCCCATCACTAATCTTTAGAAATTGGTGGATAATGACTGCCTTCACTTTGATCATGAATATGATACTATTATTTACACAAGTATTTGAACTACATGACGAGGAAGTGGGAGCCTTTCTTCTACAACATTAAGCCAGCATATGATGCTCAAACATTGAATTATAAAAATAGACAAATTCCTATAAAGATAACATTGTTTGGTGCCTTTTACTAATAGCTTGACCGTTTAGGACAATCAGTTAATCCATCTAAACTTACATGGCATGAAAGCCAAAAGTCATGGGCTTGAATCCTACCAAGGTAATATGCCCAAAGAACTATAAAATTTGACCATTTTATTTCCAACGGACAAATTGTCCACAAATTGCATGGGGGGGAGAGTTAAAGTAAGCAAGTTATATTTCGTATCCTTTCCTGACAGCTTGAGCTGTAAGGAAAAGTGGTTAAATTATATAAACTTACAATCCCATATAGTCAGATTTAATTTCTATTATATGTGTACGTATGCTTAAAACTTCTACCTATCAATACCATTTGATTATGTGAACCTCATAAGTTTATAGATGCATTACAATCTTAAATCGCATTCCCAAACACAGTATTCATAATACTTTCAAAGCATAAATTTCCAAAAAAAAACATTGCTAACTAATTGTATGCGCAGCTAATGTTCAACCCATTATCGGGTAACAATCATTGCAAAGAATACAAACATATTTTCAGTTAATTAACAATCTTAACCTCTTCCCCTAAAATATGAATTGCACATAATCAATTTATTACTACATCCACAACAAACAAATAACATTTTTTTAGCACATCCACTAGTCTGAAAGCTTTGTATAAGCAAACCATCTAACTACAGGCATTCCCTAACTCTCTTGTAAGATGGTAGATTTTAGACAATCCAGAAGTACAAACACAAACTTTTTCCTAAGGAAAAAAAAACCTCACCACATAGAGACATGCAGAAGCCAATAAACAGGATCAGCACATAAGATAATGCGAAAGGAATCAACTTTAGCAGAGAAACATGCACAAAACTTGAACATGAGCCAAACCAATAACAACTTATAAGAAAAATACCTACTGTAAAAAAAAAACGGATTTTCGAATGCCATAAAGTAGCCAATACAACTCCAAGCATCACACAATAAGCTTCCATAACTCCTAAACATTGTAATCAAATAACGACTCCCACATATCAATACAAGCAGCCAAAAATCGAAAAAAAAAAACGCACAAATGATCCTCCAAACAAAAGATCAAATAGAAGATCACAGACCCGGAGGAATGAGGCGTGGGGGTAATCGGTGGCGAGGTGGGCGAAGACCTGGTCCATCTGCTTCGAGGCATCGCACCACGGCGCCCAAAAGTGGAGCACGAACGGCTTCCCATCTCGGAGAGCGGCGTCGATCATCGCTTTGGATTGGACGTCGGCAACCAGCCCCTTCTCGCCGGCCATCTTCGCCGCCGGCGATCTCTCCGCCGCCGACGAAGTTTGTCTGTGGTCGTCTGGTGTGTGGTTGTGATGTGAAGGAGGCGGCGGAATTTGCATTAGCCCTTCGTTGTATATCATCCGTTGGATGCTTGGAATGAGATGATCTCGGCCGTTGAAATGCTCGGTTAGGGTTGATTAGTCAATATATACAGTCATTTGATAATAATTAATATCCTAAATTTATTTAATGGGGTGATGGGTTGAGAACACGTGGCAAGGTTCGAACCGGGTTGATATTATGATATGATATTATAAGATAATAAAGAATTATTATGGCTTAAATTGGAGGGCAATTAAATAGTTTCTAAAGAAATGAATTAAATTCTATCACAAATTAAATAATAATAATATACATTCCACTTAATTAAAAGACTGTGGGGCGAATCAAAACCGAGTTTTATTTTTATTATCATCTTTGAATTTGAGTCGAATTTATTGATATTGGAATATTGATTCAAATCTAATTTAAACTAATTAAATTTGTATTGCACTTCGTTTTTGAGGATCATATGTTCATTTCACTTAGGTAGCTGGATTTTTTTTTTTTTTTTGGATGCAGACCCTTAAGAGTTAAGACCTGCGATGCATGAATATTGAAAGAAAAACCTCATTAAAACGAGTGAGGTAGATCTTAATAGAGAGTTTTCGTAACGTAAAAGAAGAAGATGTTCGTTTATTCTTTTTAGGGAGTGTAACATTCGACCTGCATTAACCCAGGAAGATGTAGAACAAATGATCTAAGCATCTCAAAAGAAGCTTGGAAGGGGGCAAGAAAACATCAAACACAATGACGAGATCCAAATTAAAAGATGTTACTCGGGTGTTTGCTTCATGACGGCTGTAAAGAAAAAAATATAGGAGAAATGTGAATCCCCCATGTCAACAAAAATACAAGCCAATATTTGGTACACAACCAACTAATACTCCAAGCCCACATGGCTTCAATGCTCCAACTTTGACATATAGCAATCAAGCAGCAAATTTCCTGACCTTGTACCAGCCTTTCTTGCAGGAGTTACCCACAATCTGCATCCCCTTCTTCAACAAGGACTTGAGCTCCTTGGCCCGTTCCTTGAGCTGCTTCTCAAACCTTGCCATGAGAGGATCCCAACGGTGGAGTATCTGAATCTTGGGTTCTTTGAGTTGAGGTCCTTGGGAGAGGAAGAGCTGGTCTTCCTCTCCTTCTTATGCTGAAGACTTTTGGAAAGGAAGTCTTGGGGAATTAGCTGGAACAACCTGGACCAACGGAAGAAGAGCCTGTTCAACAAAAGCGCTAACCGACGCGGCCAATGTATAACTAAATCCTTTCGTTTGTTTGTTGAGTGTCTGGGTTGTGCTATTTCTGGTCCAAAGAAATCTTCTCCGCGCCACTTAAAAAATGATGGACCATGCATGCCTGATCTGGACACAACTAACAAGTGCATTCGTTACATCTACGGAGGAAAATCCATGCTGGCCATGAGAATGAAAACATGTTGAACAGAGAGAATCCTAGGCAAAGACATTGACCTTAGATTTGGACAAGTGTACGAGCGTAACATAAATCTAATGTTGACACTCTTTACATGAAATAAAGCTATTTAAGAGACACAGAGTTACGTGAAGATCTAAAAGAGATGGTTGTGCACGCATCTCATACTGTTAACAATATCGTACTGACATGCTGCTGAGAACCACACGACTCCAAGAGTGCCACTTGGCGGACTTTAACAGGTTTATGATTTATGACAAGAAAATAGCCTCTGCAAAGTGGAGAAGATAAGGCTCTAATGGCTGAGTGAGTGGTTTCTGCACAAAAAATGATTATCTGTTCACATGAATCAAGAAGACCCGATGAGAAAGAGACTACGAAATCGTAAATTTTTGGATAGTTTGATCACTTTGTAAGAGAAAAAGGAGAAAACGATCATCAAGCGTTTCATCAGTGCATGCTGTAGAATTGGAATGCTTTTATGACAACATAGTTGCTAGCAGAATTAGAGCATTGTACAGAGCGTGAACTGCAAAAGAAGAGGATAGTTTGCCGCTCCAGCAATAGGTGGATCCCAAAATGCATCCAATACAAAACAACTGCAACGAGTTCTCAATAGAGAGGTGGGCAGCACTGAATATGAAAGCACTGATACCGACTGCCTGTCGCCATTCCATCACGGAAGCAAGACTGGTGAGCAGGAAGCCTCTGTAGACTGTTTCCTCCAATAGCGGGGTAATGAAACAGTACACTAGAATGCATGCTAATTTGGCTGTTAAGCCACTTGAAAGAATCTCTTTCAGTATTGGGTCAGTCACATCCTGCAGAAACAGAATTCACATCGCATAAAGTACAGCCTTCTTCCCATTACTTGCAGGGATTAGCTTGACTAATTCAGGTTCAAAAGTTTGGGTTGGCCATTAAACAATTCTGCAGTTGTGTAATCTTAAAGAATATTTACAGACAGCAGACAGAAACGAATTAACCTGAGGACCAATAGCCAAGTCAGCCAGGAGAGATGAGAAAAGGACCAAAGTGATCAAGCATGAAAGACCCACGGCAGCAGCCTTAATCCAGTTCCTTCCTTGAACATCCTTCCCAAAGAATAAGTCAGAGAGCTTAAACTGGTGATTCCTACTTGTGTAACTCAGAAGGGCCAAAGTGCATAAAAGCTCAACAGTCTGAATTAAAGCAAGGGATACTGCCTGCAAGAATCATCGGATTAGAAACAATATCTTTATCTGCTGAGCTTAACAGGCATTTTGAGAAGCAGATGGTGTGCAGAAGATAGCAACATTAAAACTTGCATCTTAAAGAAATCAAATATTTCAAGACATTAACATTTGAACGCTAGGAGAACCCAGAAAAACAGAAGCCACAAACTTTCCAACTATTCTCATGCAGTAAGAACTGACAAATCCAACAACTCAAACCTCAGTAAGTGGACCAAGAGTCGGTTGGTGAAGAAGATGGGCAACCATTGAAAGCCCTCCAAAGCTAAGAGGTACATGCAATCCGAAGAAATAAGCTCCCATAGTGCTCCACAAGCTCCCATTCTCCCAGGGAACATCAGACGACAATGCAGAGAAACCCTGCTCCTAGAATCCACCTTAGCAACAATGCCCAAGCATGCAAACCCAGAAAATAAAGAAACAAGAGTTTGTCCAACCTGAAAACTATCCTTCTCATACTCTTTCTGACCACAGAAAATCTTGGGAAGACGCCTGGGTAAGAGAGCAGGAGCTTGGAGAGGACGAGAACTACAAATTTTGCCGTCTTTGGTAAAAGGGTGAAGACATGTAACGCTTCTTATTGGAGACAACATGATCATTTCCTTCTTGTTCTTAGATCTGCCTTCCTTCTTGGCATATATAACCTACTGGGAATGAAGGAGAGTTAAATAGTTTTACCTTCTCCATGGCATTCTGAAATCTGAACTCATATGATCTAGAAAACAATACTAGAACAAGCTCCAATCTTCTTAAAACTCTTATGACTACATAATTCCATTAGCGAATATCCTTATTGGTGTGTAACTAATCTTAGATTATAACCATAATCATGTAATATAAAGAGTCTGAAGCTCGAATTTATCTAATAGCATAGACACTGTATCCTAACTGGGTAATGAATTTAATTTGATCCTTGGTTTTATATCAATGCTACAAGACCACTGCCAAAGTTTTACACCAAATCTCCCCTTCTAGGAAATACCTCCTCATCAATTGAGAAGAAAAGCCTGAAGCTATTTATGAATTTTTACCAATGTGTTTTTTTTTAAAAAAGAGAAGCACCAACTTAAAAAATTGGTGCTGAATCTCTACCCCATCCAAAATTAGCCCCAGGAAACTCTGGAATTAGTTATCATCTGGGCATCGAAGCTGATCGAAATATTTCGTTTCCTTGAAGCGATGCAATAGTTCTAGGGGAAATAGTAGTTGCACTTCTAGTGAGAGCTGCCATGGCCATGTTGGAGTCTTCATCAGTAATCCATGATGAGTCTCTTGTACGAGTCTGAAGCTCGAATTCATTTGGAGCATCAATGGCGGGGAAGCTGCCCCCAGCAAGCTGGTCACCGTCTTCAATTGAACAGTCAGTGCTCATCTCCGTGCGAATGGTGGAGCCATCATTCAATCCATTCTTCCTCTTCCCCCTTACTTCCTTTCCCCATCCATAGATGATCTCCCGAATCCTTTCAGGAATTAGTGCTGCTTTGTATCTTGTTCCCAACTGAATTTAGTAACTCAAATTTGTGAAGCAAACTTGTGTGAGGCTATGTTGTAATATAACAAAGATGAAGTACCTGAGTGACGAGTGCATACAAAGGTAGAGTGCTGTAGTCGCAGAGGAACAGGCCAGCGAAACTGACCAAGTAAATCGATGAGTAGGTTGTTAATAATTCGTATTTATTTTAAAGTTGAAAGTTGCAAAAACGTTAAAGACCCAATGTTAACCTAATGTAAACGAGTGTATGGTTTCTAACAGAGCAGGAATTATAGCCAAATTGCCACTGCACAAAGAGGACAATATTCACAATATCTGAAAAATGTTTACGACCTCAAGATGATTGTAAAGAAAATATAATAAGGGAACCGATAAAAAGGAATCAAAAACAGATAAAGAAAGTACCCAAAACCAGAAAAAGGAAGCAAGCTCTCGAAAGAGTTCTGCATAAGGATATTGGTATTTGTAGTCTCTTCTAAGAAGGGCATAAGCATAAGCAAGCAGAGCTACAAAAGACAAAACCTTAAACCTGGAAAAGAATAAAATGAATCAAGAGCAACATCAACTCAGGTTTTTTGAACATTGTCACGAGGTTTCAAACTTGCCCCTCCAAAGAACCCCACGACACCTGCGTTCTCCTTGCTATAATATGCTGCAGTTTTGCACCAACTACGAGAACAAGCTGTAGAGATTAAAAAGGAATTTCAAGATCCAAGGAAAGAACAAAGAAACCATGTTCTTTAGAATCTTGTGGACAAATAAACCTTTGTTTTTCAATAGATTGGGTTGAAATCATTTAAAGATGATGATCTCCGTGTAAGTTACTCACTAGAACTTACACATACTGGAAGAATTGCAATCCAAAAATAAAGATTAGACCCTGCAAAGTGAAGATATACAGCAAATGAGCTTCAAACAGAAATATTAAAAACATTAAATTAATGAATAAATATGAATCAAATTTCAGAAATTTGATAAAGAAAACAAGAACAAGTTTTACCATTGATATTAAACAGTATATAGACAACAACGAATCCCCACAGCGGTGCACTGCATAAAAATGACGGAAATTTACAGAAGAAAACAAAGACCAAGTTTTACCATTGATATTAAACAGTACATAAACAACAAAAATTCCCCACAGTGATGCACTGTATACAAATGACAGAAATCATGAAGCAACAGTATCTGACGAAAGACCACAAAATGATACTTTTTGATACAGGGGAAATAAAATAATTCTGCATTGATTGAATAATAAACTGTCCCAACATGTTTAAGAAACTTTTGTGAAAGAGGTGTCAAAAGAATGAAAATCATTCTTAGTTGCATACGTCATTTAGTTTACATGAGCACCTCACTAGTAAAAGACATTAGAGCCAGAGTTAGAATTATATAAGGTCAGAAAATAGCGCAGTAAAACATATAGACGTTAAGAAATTAAGCTAATTTCCAATTGTCATAAGCAAAAGAACTCAAATCTTTTGAAGGTTGCACTTTACCTTACACCAACTATCATTTTAAATTCTTCTTCCAGAGAGCGCACCATATAGCTGTGGAAGTCATGGTTTAAAGGAAGGTTGTGATTCTGCAATTCAGATGTTGAAACATCATCAACAGGCGACAATGTAAAGTAAACAGTTTTAAAAAATGCATGCCTATCCTGATCAGCAGTCCACTCTCCTATTTTCGTCGAACTAAATCACATTATCTTCCTCAAGGAGATCAGCCTCTTCCCTATAGATGCAAAGGGCACACAATTACCTTAAACGGCCACAGAGACTGTGAACTAATTTATTTATGTTTGGCCCTTAAATTATTTGGTTATGTATCTAGTTAATGAGTTTTTATTTAAAAATTAGCTTCAGTTCTACTTCAAAGATAAAAACAAGTTCCATATGAAAACCTATCCAAAATCTTCCTTGCAATTTTTTTGTAGCTACACATTTACTGGAACCAAATCACCCTATTTTACTTGGAAAAGTTAAGTCATGTTTAAATAATGTCAGACTACTATACATCAACCATTTTGCGACAAGCTGCATACCGAGATGAAACCGCTGCGAAGGGTGAGATAGTCAGAACGAACAACTGACTGATCAAATTGACGTAAGAAACATGTCTGCAATATTTGATGTCCTCATAAACAATTGCCACAAATTGTACAAAAGAAAACAAGCTTGCACAAAAATTAATTACAGATACCAACCACCCAAGTAAGAATTCTATTTCTGCTCCAAGGTTTTGATGTATGAAATTTGACAAATGTTGATTGCCTTCTCAGGATAATCTCCCTGGTGATCTGTGGAAGCACAAAATTTGGAATTTATTTTTCCCTGACAACAATCAGTAGTTCTCAAACAAATTGGAACTACGGATGCTTGACGCTTTGCCAACCAAGACTAGAGATGATCAATGATAATACACAAAAATAAATCCAAGAAACCTATTAACATGATAACTCCTTACAGGAAAGCAAAAAGCCCATGCAAGGCATACCTTAACAAATATTGGTAAATATCCACAACACAGGATCCATAAGCATTTTCAGATGAACATTTACAATGAATAAGAATATAAGAGAGCAACCTTCGAAATTTTTTGTCAAGAAAAAATAGCTTACCACTCAAATCATCGTGCCTATCTATACGAGCCTCTTCTTCCCATTTCCTCCAAGAATGGATCTGTTTTCAGAACATACTAAAAAATGAGCATAGAATCATTTGAAACAGGGCATACCCTACCAAAGCCAAGATCTTAGTTCTGTTCTATAATAGAAATCTTCACACAGTGCTAAACAACATAAAAGTTCAAAGTATTTTTAGTTCATGAAATTTGATATCTTGGGGTACCAAAATGCATTTCAGTATTACAAATTTATCTTTTTCAGCAAACTCTAGGTGTCTACATAGCTGTATTTTTATGCAGATGGATTTCGTTACCTTAACAATTGCTAGAAGCATAGTTAAACAACTGTAAGATACATGTGTTACTGCCATGACAAAAATGAATCGGTGCAGCTGCTCCATACCTTCATAAGATACAAATGGTTCATATCCCTGTAAATTGAGATAGATGTTAAGTCAAAGCCAGAAAATTAGGATAAAAAAAGCATTAATTGGACGAGGAGATCTGCCAAGAAATAATGTTAACAAATGTTGCAAATTATAGCAAAAATGCATGCCTCTTTACAAGAATTCTTTTGCAAGCCATTCATCACCCTCCTGAAGGAGTAGCGAGGGAGAGAACCCTCCAACAGAATACGGTCATGAAGTGCAATGATCCTTTCTTCAGACTCTTCCACTTCAGACCTAGAACAGAGAGAAAAACCAGGAGGATAGAACTTTGATTCAAGGCAAATATTTAAAATCATGCTAGCGGTTGCTGCAAGTAGAAGTGAAATAAATCCCAGCAGCATCAACTCTGAAGCAAAAGAAAAGGAGTGAGAATGTTTGGGGAGAAAGTTTATCATGAATTGGATTAATGTCAGCTTTTTAAATTAGACAATCAAATAGAAAAGAAATGCTAATGTAAGGCAGAAAGCCTACTAAGGATTGGAAGGTTTAGCGTAAATTGTAGATTCCCACTTAAGTGCAATCCCTTCTTTCATTTTTCCTACTGTCTGAAACAGTGATTTTCGATTGGTTTTCTGCAGCCACTGGAAAAAAATTTCAATCCCTTGCTAAGGATTCAAGTTAAAAGATAAATACTTTAATCAGACTGCTTGGAAAATCAAGAAGCAACGGATAGACATGACGGACAACAAAAAGTGGACTGCTGGATTTAGAGGACTGTAGCAGTACTAACTTCAATGAAGTTTGTTAGCAAGAAAGAAGACTTGAAAGTCAACAAAGGACTTACATAGCTCAATCTGTGGATAGAAAGCTCCACTGCCAGTGAAACAGCCACAAATATTGTTAATACAATAGCTACAGACCATATCCGGGTAAGGGCAAGGGAACGTATAGCTTCTGAATTATCTGTCAATGCAACCCGCCTTCTGCACTACCAAAATTGTTCAGACAAGTTAACATTGAGTTTTCTGCAAACTCTATCTTCAATTTCCCACTGAATCTCCTCCCCATTCACATATGAAATTTCAGATTACTGAAAACTTCTCCACATTGTATATTAGTACTGGACCAGGTTCCCTCTAATATTGTGACATATAAAATATTCAATGGAAAGTTGGAAACAAATCAGGCAAAAGAGAAAGTCCGCCTCTTCAATCAATATATCCGGCCTCTATGCCCAATCTGCAAACTCATCATTGGCATCCAATGAACTGATGAATCTGCTATAGACATTGTCAAATTCTCCTCTATATCAGTAGTTCCCTTAAATCGTGTATTCCATTGTTGCAACTAGTATGTTCCCTACACCACGTGAGGAAAGTTCTGGGCACAATCCGAGTTATCTAGTACAAGAATAGCAGATGCTTAACACCCTTCGATTCAAAAATATTGACACAACACCATATATAAAGACAAAAACTGCTCATCAGAGATTAGAGATTCCCCATTTCCTGAAGCAACATCAGAGACATTGCCCACAAACCCTGCACCAGCTGTAGCAGCATTCAACACAAGATCAACATCATAAACAAGAGCAGACAAATAGAGCACAAGGACATCATATATGTCATCTATGACGCAACTCGAAATATTTAATGGGAAGTTTTTTATCGTTGACGTTGGTCGTAATCTAGAAGTTGATCTTTTTTTTTTTTTAAGTGTGTATTATTTTTTAGATTTCTTAACAATTATATCTTTCAAATCTTATTATTTATCTAATTTAAATTAGGAAAGTTTTCTTAAATTGTATTCGATATTTGATAATAAAACTTTTTTTTAATTAAAGTTGATCGAGTAGATTGATTTTTTTTTTTCTAAATTGAAAGGAAATTTCCATCTATTTTTTATCTTATTGTCTCTTATTTATTTTATATTTATTTTCCTTTTATCATGTAGGAAAATATTTTCAGAGTTGTTTTTTTTAGAGTGCCTATTTGTTAATAACTTTGGGTAGGGGTGCTAAACGAGCGAGCGAGCCGAGCTCGACTTGTGTTTGAGCTCGGCTCGAATAGTTCGAAGTTCGTTCGAACTCGACTCGAGAT
>JAVDBV010000230.1:0-33542 GCA_032619315.1 Piper longum
CAGCGGCGGAGTTGAGGCGAAGGTGGAGGGCGGGGGAGGTCAAAGGAGGGCGGGGTGGGTGGTGGAGGTCAAGGGAGGGTGGCAACAGTAGGAAGGGGAGGGCAGCAATAGAATAGTGCGAGGAAGGCTGGGGAAGGTGAGGGGAAAGCGGCGAAGGGCGGAGGAGGGCGGGAGAGGGCAACGATAGAGGGCCATAGGGAGGGCAGGGGGAGGGCGAGGGGGGGCGGCGGCCATGGCAGCGGCTGGGGATTATGTTGATAAGTAAGGTTATAATTCGTAATTAGGGTATAATTTCAGACTGTCTACGAATGTTGACCGAGCCTGACGAACAAGTCGGATATTAATTTAATCGGACAAGTTTTGACCGACAAAATTTCGAACGGACGCAGACAATAACTTATTCGACGTCCGTCCAACCAATGCCCACCCCTAGAGTCCATACTCGGTTACGATGGAATTACTTAACTCATACTCCATTTTCATCTTCATCTTCATTTTTTTATTAACTTTTAAAATGTATATAACACCTATATTCTTTCTTTGCAAAAATATATCTAGATTACCATAAATGTACAATATTGAATTTTAGAGTTGGAATTCGACCTGGCATCACTTGTTAGTTTAAGTCCACCTCATCTCATCTTAATTTTTATTTTTCAAAATGAAAACATATTGTTTAGAGATTTTTTATTTAGCTTATGTTTTTAAGGATACTCGTTTTGACGGGTAAATTCCTTGTGTGGTTGGAAGTCAACTATATGACTTCGACAAGCGTCAACTATATTAACATGTACGAGGATAGAGTTTTTATTTGGTTAGCAAAATTTCAAAACACAGTCCGTACATTTTCTTTTCCATAAAGTGATGTTTAACGTCAACTTCATATTTTGGAATGTTGAAAACTTGGGCGTTAAGTTCATAAATTTTGTAAAGCAATTATTTTTCAATAAGTTATCCTTATTTAATTAATTATATATATATATATATATTAAAATAGCGACACTATAATTTATATATATATATATATATATATATCATATACTCCTCGGTTAAGATTTGATTCGTAATCAAATGGTCGAATATGGGAGACATAATAGGTTAGTAGTTAATTAATTTTTGGTTAGTGGGGTGTTAATCTAGTCAAACATGAGACTACACGAAGGGATTTGAAAATAGAAATAAGAAAAACCCCTCCTCTTATTAAACATGAAATATACAAATAGAGCAGGCAGATTAATTAAGAAAAAAAATGACCACACTTGTTGCTGAGCTTTAATTTTAAGGATAAATGTGTGCGCGTGTGTTTTTATAAATATTTTCAATATAAATATTTTAAAGTGTTGTGGAGCCCACTTAGATTAGATTAGAGGAAAAATAAAATAACCGCAAAATATATTCACAAGGAAATACATGCACTTGGATAGACACAGACTTGTATAATGCACAAAGAAATATATGCACATGACTTATACATACACTTGATAAAAAGAAGTTTTAACTACAAGCACTCTCAATATATCACCAACATTCTAGATGTACATCAAGCAATTCTATCACATGTTCTCTTCCTTAGAATTCAGAAAAAATTAAAAAATTTACCAGACAAGGTGATATCACTGGTTCTTCCACCACCACCATTTGTTTCCAGGACCAAACCGTGAGTTTATCCGGTCATACTTCCCTGTATTGAATCTATGGCAGCTCCCTGGTAACCTGATTATGGTATGTGCACCATTGTCCCATGCACTTCTATCGTCGTCTCCCCCCGCTGGCCAAGGCCATCGGTGCATGTCTCCCTTTCCACCAGTTTTCTACGAAAGAAGAAACAAGTAAGCACGAGATAGACAAGTACATTAAAGATAGCAGGCTGAGTTAAAATTTGCTTTCAGAGAATTGATTGAAGGATTAAGTGGGGGAGGATGAGGGGTTCATTTAGAGATTGAAGAATCTAAATAGGCTGCATTTTGAAAGGAAAGAAAAAGCAGAGCAGTAGAACGAGCGTCTAACTAGAACTTACAGTTTTTCCAATGCAACCAATTTTTTTTGTTAATTATCAACTATTTGTTAACAGAAGATAAACAAAACATGTAAAACAAATGAGGCAAGGGTCACATACCAGAGTTTATGGTTCTCATGATCATTTCATGTATTGGAAAAAATTTCCATTGCATGCAGTAGCTAAATACAGGGTGTCCTGCAGTTTTTGGCAGAAACCAACAAGGCTTACAACAAAAAGGAAGCACTTAAAGGTATGCGTCCAGTCTTGTTCAAGATAGGAAGCCGTTAAACAAGTCACCATGAACTTCAACTATTAAGAAAATACAAATCTGGCATCTATGGTCCAACTTCCCCGTTTTTTAACATAAGCTCCTGAATCAAATGCCGAATAAGGTTCACCCTCGCAAGAAAACACATTTCCAGGAAAAAACTCATGTTGCTCAAAACACAGGCTGGAGCCTTTGGTTGCAGATGCCACTTGAACTTTGTTAGTGTCAGTCTTTCTGCATGCTTCTGCCAGCCATCAGTGATGTCTTTCTAATATATTTCTTCTTTCTCAACTTCAGTAACCTCAGTGGCTTTAAAGGTCCACCATTTTTTTTCATTTTTTCCAGCTTCTGTTTTCTACCCTCAATATCTGCCGTAATAACTTTCTGTCTTTTTTCATTTGACAGCAATGCCAATCTTGCAAATTTCTTCGGTGCCACTTGCCCTAGTCTATCATGTATATCTTTGAAGGCCGGGATTAATCCAGCTCTCATGAAACACCCTTCATTGAGTCTCATAGAATTGGATTTTGGTAAGGACAAAGCATCTCTTAGCTCAAGGTCCATACAAAATGGAGAATCTTTCAACCACATTCTTAGCGAGTGTCCTTTTGATACAAGGACTCCCGTTCGTGTTTTACAAGGCAAAAATGGAGAACCCATTTCCCAAAGATATGTCTTTATTGTTTTGTCCAAGGAAACCATGTTGTACTCAGCTGTACCTGTAATAAGCACAACTGACTTTGGGGACTCAGGTGTCCCTTGTAATGATGCATCCTGCCACACCAGTGAATTGAAATTAGGTGATAAAACTTACTCCACAAACTCTGAAGTGATTAAGCCAATCCAATTAACTAGCGTATATATATTATCATCAAAGTCAAAATGATGTTCATAAAAGAAAACCGTTCATAAGACTCTAATTATGACAAAGACAAGCTTAGATTATGCATTTGTTTTGCAGGAATACAGGGATACATTATTTGAAAGTACATTATAAGCTCCTTAAAAATGTCAGAATTATGTACAATACCAATGTAGTATCTCTTCCCAAAGTCACACAAATGAAAACTCAGAAACATACTGATTAACATAAGCTAATATGGAACATTGGTAGAAAATATAGAAGATGTTCCAGCGATTTTGCTGAGGAATGCTTGTTAGACAAGTCTCTAGAAGCCTTCCATATAGAGACGAATTAGATAAGCACACAGATTTTCTTTCTTTTGTTAACGCCGTAACTATCTTATACAATGTAACCTTACATAAAAGAGTTACAGAGTTATAAAAAAAGAAGTTAATCTATGTGCCAGTCTGATTTGTCTCTATATGGAAGGCTTCTAGAGACTTGTCTTATGATGCTCGCCTACTTAATATTAAAAAAAATGAATGAACTGAATAAAACTATTGCAGAAAGGAGGGAAACAACAGAGTCAGATGTGCAAATATACATAAATGGATAACAAATTCCATATTACCTGCATGCTGTCTAGCCATAAAGTAAGGCCAACAAGAGCTGCTCCAGCAGAAAGCTTTCTAAAATCCGCCCCCCAGTCCATATTTGACACCCTGTAAAGAAAGTTGAAAAGGTTTGTGCATTGGAGACAGAAGACAACAACACATCACCAGCATAATCAGACGGGGACATCTTTCACTTTTATAATTTCAAGGTGATGAAAAAACACAATATGTTTTCAAAAATAGAAATGTAAATAACATCCCTAGTACGTCATTAAAAAAAATCATATTTCATTAATTCTTACAATGAAATAAATCTCTTGCCAAAGATTACCAGTCAATTAATATATATAGACAAACCTGAACACATCAAATCGGTATATCTTTCTCGTCATTGCCAGTTGGAAAACCCATGAGGCAGTATTCCGGCGTTCAAATGCCCACAGAAGATTCTCTAGTGCATTAACAAACTTAAAGGCTACATCTTCCTCTGAAGATTTTAATTGCTGAATTAGGTTGTCCACAACTGGAATTAGAAAGTCAGTTTTTTCTGTCAAAAGTCTGCAAGAAAAGATAGTTATATTACTAAATCAATATTCTGAAAAAGATAAGTAGCATCTCTTACTTAATCAAAGGTTTTTCATGTTTGGTTAAACTTAAACTTCATGAATTTTTACATTCTGAGAGTTAAATGTCACCGATCCAATTAAGTAACAGATAACACCGGAGACAATTTATCACTACCTGAGTGGAAGGTCGAATCCCATATCGCCAAGCACATTTAATAGAAGAAGCGCCTCACTTGTTTGTTCACACAAACTAGCAGCCTGGATAAAGCACGCCCATACTTGGCAATCAGGCTCAAAACCATCTTCCTTCATTTCTCTTAACTTTTGTATTGCTAGATTATATTCACCATTTTTAAGATACGCATCAATAACCGAAGTATACACCACCATATTCAAGCATATCTTTGAACTCTTCAGATCATTGAGTAATTTTTCAGATTCCTGAGGCTCGCCTGCAGTTCCATATGATAACATAAGCATATGCATTGTGGCAATTGTGGGTTCCACTCCATCCTCTCTCATTAAAAGAAGAACATGTTGGGCTTCTCCATGATCTCCAAGGTCTCTATACATTTTCATCATTATATGATAAAATGAACGATTTAGTTTGTATTTTCTTACCCTCAAAGTTTGAAAAAGGTCTTCAGCTCTATCTGCGAGTTGCTGCTTAGCACAAGCCGCCATTAAGCTTTTATAAGTATCCAATTTGGGATACAATCCTTCTTGCTCCATTTTATGTAACAAGGCCAGACCTTCCTCCGGCCTGAGATCTCTACAATACATCAATATAAGTATATTATATGTGTCTTCATTAGGTATGAATCCGGTATTTAGTAACAGGTTATATACTCCAACTGCCTTCCTGAATTCATTGATCCCAATGTACATGCTAAGCAGGGCATTAAATATTACAAGATCTGGTTTAAAACCAGCTTCCTCCATCTCACTTATCAATATTTCAACATCCCTAATTTTCTTTTTTCGAGCCAGCAATTTGATCATACTCTTGTACAAATGCATTGTGGGCATATATCCTGCAGCTTTCATCCCATTGTATACCTTCTTCATCTCAAACACATTCCCATCTTGCGCAAAGGCATCAAGCATCAATGTTATAGAGCTCTTACTTATTTTAAATCCCATGTCTTGCAACTCCTCCAGAACAACATAAATTTCATCTAGCCTTTTATCAATAATCAGAGCCTGAATGAGACCATTTACTGAGTCAACTGTTGGAGATGGACCACTTTTTAGCATCATATTAAAAATTGCACGTGCCTGTTCATATCGACCATTCATAGCATAAGCATCAATTAGAGCATTCCAGACTTTTCTATCAACTTCTGACTGAAGTCTTAGCCTACCAACCAAGCTCTCTGCCTTTTGGAGCAGCTTCTGCTTTGCGTATTCCATTATCAAGCTGACATACACCGATTGGTCACTAAATCCAATGCCAACTCTTTCAGCTAGATCCAACCAGTACTGACCTGTTTCTGGAAGTCCCAACTTACAGTTTATTGTAACCGCACTTTGGTATATAACTGAAGATGGTTCAACAGCATAGAATTTCATGTCTGATAATATTTGAGAAGCCTCACAATACGATTCATTTTTTTCACAGCATTTTATTAGAGCCTCATACATGGTACAGCTTCCAACAACCCCGGAGCCCCTCAATTCACTGTACTCCTCCGTTGCAGCCGCTAATTGGTCAGAGTTGCAGTACATCACTATCAGTGAATCAGATACCATGTCTGATAGTCCAGAACCATTGTTTTTTAGAAACTTCAGTAAGGCATGTGCTTCACTTTGCTTCCCTAAAGAGCTATATGAATTCAGGATGGATATTAGATCTTCATGATCAGGGTCGTAACCTTCCGAAAGAGCCAACTTCATCATGTCAACAGCATGAGAATAGCACTCTCCCTTCACAAGGATAGACGTAAGTACCTTCGAACTAATCCCGCACAGAACCTGCATATCCTTAACGAATTTGTTCACTTCCATGTGTTCCTGTCCTACTGAAAACAATTTGACCATAGCCTGGTAAAGACTTTGGTCTGGTTTATAACCATCCCTAATCATTTCTCCATAAATTATTTTCACTTTTCTAGTATCATTGCACCTCAACAGAATATCTAGCATGACAGAGTACGCTAACTGGTCAGGTTTTAAGCCAGACCTTACCATGCAATTGAAAGTATCCTCTGCTTCAGCTCTCATTCCGGCTTTGGCGTACCCACAAATCAATGCGCTGTAAGTTCGCAACGAGGGTCTAACACCCGCATCAACCATCTCTAACATTATTTTCGCAGCTTCGCTTATGCGATCGGCTTTACCAAGTAAATCAATCAAAACTGTGTAAGTAACTGAGTCTGGATTACATCCACAAAGCTTCATATCTTTGTACAATTCCAAAGCCATGTCATGCCTACCTTGCTTCCCATGCATATGAATTATTGTGTTGTAAGTCATCTCATCTTTCATAAAACCTGCTTTAACCATCTCCTTGCAAATTCCTTCCACTTTAACAACATTCCCCTCTCGGGCAAAGGCATACAACAAAGCATTGTATGTGACAGCATCCGGAAACATGCCTTTCTGCCCCAATTCATTAAACAACCTCTCTGCATCAGGTGCCATGCCACATCTACCGTAAACAGAGATCATTGCATTGTAAGTCCAAAGATCAGGCTGACATCTCGACCGCTCCATATCAGAATAAACATCAGCTGCCTCATCCAAATTCGAAACCCTAGAACAAGCGCTAATCAAAGTGTTATAAGTAACAGTATCAGGCCTTAGGCCGGCATTCCTAACCTCCCGGAGAAGATCTAGAGCAACCCCCGCAAGAAAATTACCGGACTTAGACCGCGCATTGATCAAAATGTTAAAGCTTATTAAATCAGGCTCGCAACATCGATCCTGCATCAATGACAACAACTCCTGTACCTTGTCGTACCGCCCACTCCTAGCATAAACCCCCATCATAGCATTATAAACCTGAACTACACTCCCTGTATTGCTCTCCGCCCTGCGGAATATCTCCTCGGCCAAGCTCTCCCTGTTGGCCTTCCCCAGCACAGCCAAAATGGTGGCCAGCATTCTGGGATTGGGAGAGTACCAGTGCCGCAAGTTCAACCACTCATAAACCTCCAGCGCCCGCGCCCAGTTCGACGCCCCCACCCACTTCACCACGAAGCAGTAGTCAGTGGGCGTCATCTGAACCAGCCGCCGGTCCAACACGTCGGCGACGAACTCCCCCTGCCGGAGCCCCAGTATCTTATCCGTCAAGAACTGCACCCGCTGCCTCCAGTCCTTGGCCCTCTTCAACGCGAGCTTGTTCATTTTCTTCGCCGCCCTCCTACCCCGCCTCTCCGAAACCTCCGAATCACCGCCGCCATGGTCACCAACCGGTTCAAAACCCGATCTTCCCGCCACCGCCCGATCAATATTCGATCTTTCCGGCATGGGAGGATCAAAATCCGTTCTTTCCATAACGGTTGGATCGAATTGAGCTTCTAGGGATTGGTTCTTGGGGGTTTCGAGTTCTTGATGCTTCAGATTGGGCCATCTCACGGAAGGGATGGCTCTGTCGTAGGTGAAGCTATGCGGAGGAGCATCAGCGCGCTGTAAAGCGGCCTTGGCAGCGGTGGGGGAGTGAGAGTAGTGGTGGAGGGGAGGTGGGTTTGAGGTTCTGCGTACCTTGGACGGGAGAGCCTGGTCTGGGGAGGGAGCAGCGGCGAGGAGGAAACCGATGGACGCCATGGATGAGGCGGGGTGGAGGTGGAACGCCCGCCTGAGAGATTTTGGGGGGGTTATAGCCCCTTTGGGAGCGGGAAGACGTTCACCGGATATATAGTTGATATTTTGTGTTTAAAATTTAATTTTTATACATTATTATTACATTTAAAAATAAAATAAAATAAAAATAGAAAAGTTGAGTTAATGATACCTCAATTATAAATATTAAACTTTAATGGTTAAGGTTGTTAAGGGAACGAATAAGCTCAAGTGTGACATGTGCACAAATTCAACTCGAATAGCTCAAAGCTCGTTCAAATTTGATTCGAGATCGAACGAGTTTTTAACGTGTATAATTAAAATCGATTCGAATATTTCTCATATGTACGACCTCAACTCGAGTTCGAATATACTTATACTATTAAATTTTAAGAGCTCGCTTGAAACCGGCTCGATTAATAGCTTAAAATTAGCTCAATTGAGAACTTGAAACTAACTCGATTAGGGCTCGAATACACTTATACTATTAAATCTCAAGAGTTCACTCAAAATTGACTCAAATATTTCTCATGTATTCGAGCTCAACTCGAGCTCAATACACTTATACTATTAAATTTCAAGGGCTTACTCGAAACTGGCTTATTTGCTCACTTGTAACCAACTTGATTAGGAGCTTAAAATCAGCTCGATTAAGAGCTCAAAACTAGCTTGATTAGGAGCTCGAAACCTACTCATGTAAAATCAAAACTGCTTGGACTCAAAGCAACAAGGTATTTTATAAACTTACAAATAAACAAAAAAATATATATTTATAATGATTAAAAATTTAAAAAAATTATAGCAAAATAATCTAGCGAGTTTCTAGCAACTATTACTAGGTGGGACGGGGGTGACTGCGTCGGGGTGGGGGGTGACTGCGGCATGCAGTAAGGCGGGGTGGGGCGACTGGAAATAGGGCAGGGTTGGGCGGCGGTCGTGCAGCCAGATTTGGCCACAAGCGCGTGGGGGGAGGGGTGTCCGTGCCACCCAATCTAACCATGTCTGGCTGCCCCGCGGCTTGATTTGGCCAGTGGGCAGTCAGAAAAGGCCGCCCGTAACCAGAAAAGGCCGCCTGTGGCTAGACAAGGCCGCTGGGACTAGATCTGGCTGGTGGTAGCCAGATCGAGGTGTGGCCAGGCGCGGGCGCCAAGGCAGGGAGAGGGTGGCTGAGGCAGGGCAGGGACGATTGTGGTAGGGCAGCAGTGGTGGTGGGGTGGGGTGGGCAGCGTCCACGCGGCCCGATCCCTGCGGCTAGATCGCGGCGTGGCAAGGTGAGGGCAGCCGAGGCCGGGTAGGGGTGGCCGAGGGGGGGGCGGGGTAAACTACGGCGAGTGGCAGGAGGCGTTGGCGACTGGGTGAAGCGGGCTGGGCGATGGACTCGCTGTCAGATCCGACCGCGGCATGGGCGGATCTGGCTGTCGGCCACAACTCACCCTGCCGCTATTGACACGTCGTGGCTTTATCGGGTTGTTGAGGCTGGGGGATGGCCAGGCAGGAGGGAGAATGGTCAGTGATGTTTTGACGGTGACTGTAGCGTCGTTCGACGGTGGTGCAATGGTGGGAGGCAACGTTGGCGATGGAGAAAAAGGGCGGCGAATGTACGGGGAATAATAAACGTTGGGGGAAGGGGGGGGGGGGGGAGAAATTGGTGGGTGGTGATATTTTAAATAAAAGATAATTCGTATTATACTTGAGAAAATAATAACTATCTTATAATAAATTATAAAAAAAATCCCAAAAAATATGAAACAAATCTCGTAAAATATATTACATACCATAACACCACAATTTATCGAGTCGAGTTCTAAATTTGTCCATTGTTATCAAGGTTTTTTTTTTAAAAAAAAAGGTTACACTGTAATTTTATTGTATTTATTGCATGTCGTTATCAGATATTGATTGAATTGAATTGAGATTGAGTATATGAAACATGCCGCATTGAAAGCAACAAATTGAGTTGAGTCGAGTCGAGCCTATTTTAGTTATGACTTGAGTCAATTACTAATCGAGTCGATTCGGGTTTAATAAAATTTGTGATCGACTCATTTGTCACCAAGTCGAGTCAAGTTATCGAGTCGGGTTATAAATATGACGAGTTTGGGTTGAGTTGAGTCGACTCATTAAAACTCGCAAGTCAAATTGACTTGTGAACAACCCTAGTTGTCGAGGTCGGGTGGCCCCCAAGATGGTGGGGGACGGCTCGGCGATGCTTCGACGAAGCTTGGCGACATCGATAAGAGGCGATGTGGCGGCCAGAGGTGGTGTCAGCAGTAGCATTCGAGGTAGTGACTATATGAAGGAAGGAAATTTCATGGTGAAAGGTAGATTGAAAGTTGATTCGACCCTAACTATAGTAAAAAATATTAACTAACTTTTAATAAAATCTAAAAAAGTCCAAAAAATATGGAAAATACTATAAAATATAATACACTCACCAACATCAAAATGACATGTTCTATAATTAATAACTCACCTAAACTACTATCTAACTCGTCCTAATATATCATTTGACTTAAAAATAATTTTACGATCAAATACATAAAAAAATAACTAAGATACTATTATATACTCTGATAATTTATTTCTTATCAATTTTTTGACATTATCATCGTATAATCGAGTACATTTGACCCTCATCACTTATAATACACGATTAGCTTCTACTAAGCATATATATATCATGAAACATACTCAATTCGAATTGGCGACTAAATTAACTAATTCACTAATTTAAAACTCTAACTTGAATTACAGGTTTTTTTGGCTCACTCGATGTGAAGTTTGATAATTTATATTTGATTCAGTAGTTGATATAGTTTTTATATAGCCATCTGTAAAAAATATAAAAATTAATAAATTTAGTTTTATGATATGATAGTTTTACATAATAATATAATGATTTTGTCTCAAAACAAACTATTTGACACAAAATTGAACTTCAATTAAATTATTATAATTTTCATAATTAATTTTATTTCAAGTTGTTTAAATATATATATATATATATATATATATATATATTTCAATAATAACCAAGCTAGTATGTGTTTGATTTGAGCTCAAAATAAACGAATCAAATTTGAACAACTTGACTCGACTTACTCGATTTAAAAAAATTATAATCAAGCTTGTCAAAGTACAGATTTTTTTATAAAAAAAAATAAAACGTGTTAAAAGAAATTTAATGGGTGACAACATACAAACATAATTAAATATTCGCACAAAATGACGTGGTGATGAGGTAAGAGAGTCAATAATAAAAATAAAATAATAGATTAAAGTTTATTTTCATTTCTATTTTTTAAACCGAGAGGTCATGTAAAATATAACAAAAATCAATTGCTCTTCTTTTTTCGGATTTTTTGTTTATGCATTTCTTTCCAAAATGTTACGGTCATCAACTACAACCTACTCAATGTCTAATAGTGTTATCGTTTAATAGCTATAATAAAATATTGTCGTTTAACATATCATAGTGATATCGTGAAAATTAAACATCAATAATCTTAACTTTTATACATCTTTATATTTAAAAATTGTATCTATATTAAACTCACAATCCCAAAATTAATAGGACTGGAGTATTCGACTCAATGTTTTCTTTCATTTTATAGATGTTATAACAAAATAATATTTTTTTCCTTTTAACATTTGTGAAATTTTGGTTTATTTGCTTAAAAGATTTTTTGATTATTTATAAAATAAATAATGCTAATAATATCATAAATTTAATTATACTTCTCAATATTATCCACGCTATTTGTTAAGCTTGCCACAAAATTTTCATTTTAGAAAGTAACAATACTTCAATAATAACAAGAAAAAAGAAAAACTCTAAATCGTTAAATATACAATAACTTGTCCCAAATGACGCATACCTATCTTGCGAACCCCGTTTGCGTAGAAACCTAATCAATTTTACGTAATGCGGTGAGAAGTTGGCCTTCTGTTCTATTCCCGCCCTTTTCTCCTCTTCCCTTCTTCTATGGCCGAAACGCCATCCTAGGGTTTCTACGGGCCTTAACGTCAGCAAGAAAAGGAGGCCATTTTCCCATCTTCGTCTCTTGATTTTGTTACTAGGTTTGATCTGATCATATAAAGTTTGATTTTTGAGAGGGGAGCAATGCCTACCTACAGTATCAGAGGCATCGATGTGGACTTCCCATTCCAAGCCTACGAGTGCCAGATTGTCTATATGGAGAAGGTCATCCGGTCCTTACAAGAGGTAGTTCAGACGCTTATTTTAATGATTTCATTTTGTAATGAAAGTTGTTGATTTTGTTAAAAGTCTGAATTTGTATGCCTTTAGTGGGTTAATGTAGTTTACCGAGCTTCATCTTTTTCTGATTAGTTTGATTGGTTGCGTTATGGGCTGTTTTTTTGAGCTCCTTGACATGGATTTCTAGTGTTTATTGGTTGGGGTATGTGTTTACATAGCATGTGCATTTGGTCCATTGAAGTTGAATATTCTTTAGCTATGGATCGTTGTCGTTGATTATGTTTTCTGACTCCAGATTCTACATGTCTTTCATCGCAGATGCTTTCAGCATTTCAGCATTTGCTCATGTATTTATTTCTTAAAATTTATTGTAAATGACGTTGATGTAATTTACCAGATTGTTACTTTTTTTTTTAAAAAAAAAGAAAATTGTTTTACCCGTTTGGGATGCTTGCTGCGTTTCTTGGCACAAATATGTGGTGTTTGTGGGCTGGAAACCTCATTTATCTATCAGCCATATATACTCTTCAAGTTTCTGATTGTGTTGGTATTTTGATTTATCATTTCTATGAAGGAAAGTACATGGTACGTGCTTTTGGTACATGCAATTTGTGTATTCTTTTAGCTACCAGTTGTTTTCATAGACATGTTTGACTAATATCTATCTTTTCCCTCATTTTTGTCACAGATGCATTCGTATGAACTTATTTTCCGTAATTTATGGTAAATTGCTTTTGATGTCATTTTGTTGTTTGTACAAAAAAAGAATCGCAGCTCAGTGTGCAAAAGCTCCCGCTTGTGTGGGGTGCGGGTTCCAGGGAAGGTTTGGACCACAAAAGGTCCTTTGTACTAGCCTAGGCTGATTTCAATCTTGTGACCATTAGATGACACGGCAGTGCCATTACCAATCATGCCAAGGGCATTCATGCCATTTTCATGTCATTTCTTTAATTAATATATTTGTCTCTTCAATCAGTCTTCCTTATTATTTTTAAATCAAGCATTTCGTCAATTCCAAACATGCTGCTCTTCACTTTGAAAGAGCAGCTATATTTTATTTGCTCTCCATTTTGCAATACAATGTCAGTTTTGAGCTTCATTAAAAGGTTATAGATTCAATTATAATCTTGGTCTAGTGCTTTATATTCTAATTATTGTACTAATTAACCTTTGATAAATGTATTATAATGCAAGGGTTGCAATGCTTTACTGGAGAGTCCAACTGGTACAGGGAAGACACTGTGCTTGCTTTGTGCATCACTGGCCTGGAGGAAGAGTTTGGGTGAGTTCTCAACAAGGTTAAGCCAAGGAAAGTGCAGGAGGTTTGGTGGAAAAAATGTTGAGGTATCATCCCAGCCAGAAAAATCTGATCTCCCCACTATAATCTATACCTCAAGAACCCACAGTCAACTACAGCAAGTGATACGGGAACTGAAGGCAAGCAATTACAGGTGAACCGCTTGTTTGTTTTGCAAATCTGAAAATGTCAATCGCGTTTTTTCGTGAAAGTTTCGTCTTTGTTCTTTTTTTATTGATGACACTTGATATTGCCATTGTAGAGCAATGAGGACAACCAGTATCCATGCAACTAATTCTACTTTTATATAAAAAAGTACATTTTTTGTAGTGTCTTGGCGGTCTATGTAGGTATAAAGGTGGTGCCACCAGTTGTTTTTAAATATGGCAAACCTTTAACGACAACTATCTACATTTTTTGCCTTGTCTAGATGTAGATTAGAGGTTCCTGATTTGCATTTGAGCAACTTGATGGGGGAAAATTCTTGCAAAATCATCAGTATATATGTACTTGTAATTAGCTAATTGATAATTGCATTGTTGCATAAGTTTCATGGAAATGTGACCAAGGGGCCGACATCAACCATTGTTACTCTTGAGAATGCAACTTCATTTTCTCTGTTTGCATATTTTCCTCTTGGCGTGTTGATGGCTTAATGTAGTGCAAAACAGCAACTCAAATGCTTGAAAAAAAAAGTTTTCTTATTTTTTTGTTCTTTGTAGGCCAAAGATGGCAGTATTGGGATCACGTGAGCAAATGTGCATACATGAAGATGTTCAGAAGCTCAGTGGACGAGCACAAAATAAGGCTTGCCAATCCCGCTGTAAAAAACGTGCTTGTATCCACCACACTAGGGTTTCTGGTATGATTTAAACTGTTGATTATGATAGTTGTGAACACGTCTTCATCAAGGGACTATAGAATTGTTGAACTTGCTCAAATGACTATTAGACTGTTTTGTGGCTGTTTGTGACTGATGAGTTTTCAAAAAAGCTGGAAAAATAATTTTTATAAATATTCTGTTATGGAAAATGATGAATCCTGCATGATATACAGGTCTCAAATACTAAATTGTATGGCACTCATTGTTTAGGCCAGAACTGGGAGGGCAATATGTGCCAGTTCGAAGGCTATTTGTGTCTTGTTAAATGATATTGTTGTTTATTTTTTTTTGACTATTTGCATCTGATAATTTGTGTGCATTTGAATAGTTGGCCAAATACTCATCCACTTTTGTTGTCTGTTATTGTAGATTTTATGAAGAACTCTCCTGATCTGGGAAATGAGCCTTTTGATATAGAAGATCTGGTTAACATGGGTCGAATGCAGGGACCGTAAGGTTTCTTAGTCTCCTGAGTTTTTTTGTTTTTTTTTTAATTGTTATTTTTTCACATTAGTGATTGTCACATGCAGTTGTCCTTATTATGTGTCACGTGAACTTCATAAAGTGGTGGATATCTTGTTTGCTCCATACAATTATCTTATTGACCAAGGGAATAGACGTTCTCTTTCTGGTATTCAATGGAGTAACACTGTTCTCATATTTGATGAAGCCCACAATTTGGTAAGCATTTGAATAAGTTGCCACAAGGAAAAATAATAGATGACATATACTTTTTTAATTTTCAATGGTATTAAATTCTTAAATCAAGGCCATATGCTTTTCAAACATTTGTTCCCCTTCAGGAAGGCATGTGTGCTGAGGCGGCTTCTTTTGATTTGCCTTCAAGCACCCTTTCTGCTTGCATTACTGAAGCAAATCAATGCGTTGATCTTGCTGTTGCAAGGAGATCAATTGAAAAATTTGATGATAAGGACCTTGATCCTGAGAATTTTGCGATTTTGAAAGGTATCATCAAAGTTTGTGCAGTTTTTTCTTGCTGCAACCTCTGGAATAAGTATCACATATTATTATGTGATTTGTGTTTATGAAGGACTGATTGATAATCATATTGTCTTTCAGCTCTTCTGTTGAAACTTCAAAAGCGAATTGAAGAAGTGCCAATTGATTCTAAAGAGTTGGGGTTTACTCGACCAGGACCTTACATATACGAATTACTTGGTGACCTTAACATCACATATGAAACATCTAATATGCTAATGGATACTATTGATCAGGCTGCAGATCTTCTTGAGGAAGGTGAAATCACAACACTTGTCTGCCGATTGTCTTTTACCCATTATCCCTTTGTATCACACATTTTCCACTTCTTTCTCTGCTAAAGCTTAAATTATTTTTTTTACTGATCATGCAGGACCAAAATTTGCATTGTCCATGAACTTTTTTGCTTAATGCTTAATGTATACCTGTTCCTAGGACCATATTGGATATAGGATGGAGTGGATTATAGATTGGGAGGAAAGGAATTTTGGGGGCAGAGTTTTCCAAAGGTGGTTAGATTATAAAAGCAGTGATAAGAAAAAATATCTCCACATTTAACACCTTCTAGTGAGGTTAATGGCATAAAAGTGAGATTGAACTTGTAAATATTCAACTTAGTTGACCACTTTTAGAAGATGATCAAGGTCCATTAGGTTGCACTTGGAACGAAATAGTTACAAAGATTGTTAGGGCTGCCCCTCTATTGTATTGGATGAGTTTTAAGGCCATCGGGTTGAAGAACTGAATGTGGAGGGTAAAATTTCCTGCAGATACTCAGATTGAACTTAGAGATAAGAAAAGATAGTCTCCCATCCAAGTGCTTACTAGGAAGGTCAATGTCATATGGGATGGGCTTGGAGATTTTAAACATAGTTAACCAGGTTTGAAGAAATGATCTAGCCCCATTAGTTTGTATTTAGGCCTAGGTCATTGCAAAATGATATCAACGCCAACTCAGAGCTTACTTGCATTGGATGTGAGCTAAAATGGATGATATGTTGATGGGCAGGATTACATAAATGTGATTAGACTGAAACCATGGGTTAAGAAAGATAAGTGTCCCACAGTCAATACCTATTTAGGAGGTTTGTGACATAAAAGAAGGGTGTATTTGGAGATCGTCAACCTTGTTATCCACTTCTGAAGGCATTAATATGATCTAGAATAATCAGGTTGCACTTGGGCTCGGATTGTTCTGCATTCTTTTAGAAATGGACTTCTTTTTTTTGTTGTTTAGCTGCTTTTTTTCCTATTAAATTTATAGTATTCTTCTTGCTAAACTATCATTTCATGCTGGATCTTCTCTAGGCTGGCATTGATTAGCAATATTTTTTTCCTGTTGAGATGTTGAGCTTAAAGAATGTAGTGGTGGTCATTTATAGTTGTTTTTGGCATTTCTAGTTGCCACTGCAAAGGGGGCATTGATCAAACAAGGCATTACTTTGAGGCTGGAAAGCATAAGGGACATCCTGCAAATAGTTTTCAGAGATGGAAGTAAGTCCCATGCAAAATATTATAATGTGAGTTGGCAATTTCAACACAAAATTTTCGTTGTTATTCTTTTCTTGTTTTCTAATGAATGGTTTTTATTGTTTTGGGTTTTAATATTTCTGCTTTTTAATTTTTAGGTTCATGTTCAAGAAATCCAATCGAAGTCCACTGATATTTTTAAAGGTGGTTGGTATTTGTAATGCACTTTTTTGTATGTGTATGTATATGTTTGTGTGTGTCTATGCATGCGCACACACATACATGCACACACACACACATATGTACGTATGTGTGTGTATGTATGTATGTATGTATCTATGTATTACAATGAAATCCTCCTCTCTAATTGTCCAATTTTAATAGTTCTTTATTTTCTTGATGAACATTGAAAAGAACTTACTGTACTTCTTTGACTGTCGCATTGCTTTTATAGGTAAGGCGTCTAGGATGCTAAGTTGGTGGTGTTTCAACCCGGGAATTGCCATGGAGGTGTTTGCCAAATTAAATGTCCGCTCTGTCATATTAACTTCTGGCACATTGTCACCCCTTGATTCGTTTGCTCTTGAACTGAACTTGTACGAAAATGAGCAATATCTATGTTGTTATTTATCCTTGAGGTTCTTTGCTTCAATATATCTGTTGCCTAAATACTACAGGCTCTGAAAATTGTTCTAAATTCAGGGAGTTTCCTGTTCGACTAGAGAATCCCCATGTTATATCCTCTGATCAAGTTTGGGTTGGAGTTGTTTCAACTGGTCCATCTGGTTGTGCATTCAATTCTTCATATCAGAATCGTGACACATTAACATATAAACAAGAGCTTGGCAATGCTATTGGTTTGTTCCATCATCATTAGCAACTTTGCGCCAACATTTTGCAAAAAGTATCTCTTAATATTTTTGTGGTGATACAATATTTTTTTCTGGTGGTGTACATCAGTGAATTTTGCTCGAATGGTACCTGATGGATTGCTTGTGTTCTTCCCATCTTACTATCTCATGGACCGGTGTATTGATTGCTGGAAAACCATGGTACGAGAAAATCAATGTTTGTAAGTGAAGTAACCCATAATGAATTTCGCAGTTCAATTAATTGTGGGGACTTGTGTTTTTTTCATTAGTCCAGGTATTAATTTGCATTTTTATGGGCATTTTTTTTGTATGGTTAGGAAGTTGTTTACGTTAATAGCCTTGTTTTTCTATAACAGATATATATTTCGTCAACATTAAAAATCAAATTTCTTAGTTAAAGAGTGGAACAACAAATTGGTTGTTTATTTCTTCATGTTCGTACTCCTTAATTTTGAAGTTTCTCTACAAAGCATATCAGAGTTGACTAATTTTTATTTACTCAGGGGCATGGTGGTGCTAGTAATGCAAGTACAATTTGGGATAGGATTTGCAAGAACAAGCAGCCGGTAATAGAACCTAAGCAGTCTTCTCTTTTTGCATACTCAATAGAGGTATCTAAACAAGTTTTTCATTCAGGATCTGTCAATATCCCTTTTCTTATATATTGAATTAAAAATGATGTTTTGCCACAAGTACAGACGAGTGCTGAGTTTTGACAAGTTATTCTTGTTCAGGATTTCAAAACAAAGTTAAATGACATGAGTGCTTCGGGTGCAATTTTCTTTGCAGTCTGTCGTGGCAAGGCAAGCTTTTCACTTACATCAGCCAATTTGTTTTTTCAGTTCTGTTTAGATCCTTTAATTTGAACTTGTTTTATGTCTTGGCTGTGCATCAGTTTGTTAATGTTATAACTTCAAATGTTCATCATTCTTATGGACTTGTCTTCCCTCCGGTTTGGTTGATGGACTCCTCAAATGATAATTCTGCTGGATCTTTGAGCAGCACTCCCTGCTTCTTATATTTCTATAGGTTCAATCCGAAACTTATTTGGCTGTTCTTCATATGTCAGGTTAGTGAAGGTTTGGATTTTGCCGACCGTGCAGGAAGGGCTGTGATAGTAACTGGAATTCCTTTTGCTATGAGGACTGATCCCAAGGTTTCCTTTACTGTGGGAATTGAAAATGTTTCACATGAGTATATAAAACACCTTTTTAATTTTCTATCTCTTAATATATTGCCTACGTAGTGAAAATTTAGAGGAAAGTGCAGAACTTAACCTTTTTCACTTTTTTTTCTCTAGGTTCGCCTAAAGCGTGAGTACTTGGATGAAATGGCAGTGGTACAAAAGAAAAACAACAAGGTACCGCAAAAACAGCTGATGCTAAGGATTTTGTGAAACAAATACTGCTGAACGTGTTTTGTACATATATACACATGCATACATATACGTACACACACATACATACACACATACACACACACATACATACATACACACATACATGCATGCATGTATGAATGGATGGATGGATGGACCAATCCCTCTCCTTGGGATATGAGAATGTCCTCGACTTATGTTGTTGCTTACAATTATTAAATTGATTTGGTCATATGGTTAATGAAAATAATTATATGCTTATGGATGTCTTAAAAAATTTGAGGTATTAGCGCCAAATGTTGTGGTTCTATTTGATGTTTGTCATTGTGATATACTTTGTCGGATCTCACTACTGTATAACCTTCGACAGAAGAATAATTTGATGCTGATTGTCTGCAAAGAAACCTAGTTCAGCTGTTTTTGTATATCTTTGACCTTGCACGGTTCTTTTTCAGATTGTGACTCTAACTGGAGAAGAATGGTACAGCCAGCAGGCTGCTAGAGCTGTTAATCAAGCTATTGGTCGTGTAATAAGGCATCGCCACGATTATGGTGCAATAATTTTTTGCGATGAGAGGTTTGTCCTTTCTGCATTCAAGCATTTTTTTTTCTTGGAAAAGGCAGCAACTGAAGAAGATTGTATGCATTTTCGAGGTTGACTCCATGGATTTGTCCTTATTCTTGTAAATTGATGACACATATTCATGCAATCCTGCCGCCATCTTTGTTGTTGTCATCTACACATCCCAGCTTGCTTATAATGAGTTCCAAATTCTTAGATTACCCAAGATGATTAGAAACCCTAAACGGAATTTATTTTAGGACTGTTTAACCCTGGTGGACTGATATTGCCAAGTGGTTGGTGATGGGGCTTCTGATTCTGTTTTTCCATTCCACTTAGACTGTAGGCTGTTACATTAAATGGGAAAATGGTCTAAGTTGAGTGGAGGGAAAGAATTTATAAGCCCAACTTCAATTATTAGGGATTGGTTGGTCTGATGAATTATTTGCGATCAGATGAGTAAAAAGGAGAAGAAGAAATGCTCCCTTACAAGATCATATGATGCCTCTATTTCTTTGTAGTTTTTTCCTTCATTTAACTTTGTATTCTTATTTACCTTTGAATTCGAGTATCATCACCATATTTGTATGCTAGTGTATCGATTATTTTTTTCTCATTTGATCATGGTTTCCTCTTAACTTCTATTGGTTATTTATACCTTTAAAGCAGATTTGCTCCTCAAAATCGTCAGAATCAGATGTCACTTTGGGTTAGGCCTCATGTGAAGGTAGTGACATGGTTTAATTGGATTCATTTATTGTGAAACAAAAGTGATGGTAAAGAGGTTGCTGCTCTTGCAGTGTTATAGCAAGTTTGGGGATGTTATATTCACGCTTGCTAGATTTTTTAAAGAGAGAACGGCATCTTGTGTCATAAAGTCAGATACCACTGTTACCTCTAAGGCTGATCCCCTGCCTCCGAGATGTAAATTTTGTACATGATGTTTGAACTTTTTATAAGTTTGCACCTTCAATCCTAAGTGAACTTTTTGATCCTCTGCAGTGAATGAAACTGAAAAGAAGGTTATTCATCTTGAAGATGACTTCGCACAAAAAGCATTAAGTCATCCAGTAAGTTTCTGCTTCTTAGAATTTTTTTTTTTTTATTCTGGATCTTGGATACAAATTACTATAAATGTGATCCCTTTCATTTTTTTTTTCAGCGTGATGTAGCTATGGTGTGCTTAAAGAGGAAGTGTTCTTCTGATCTCGCAAGTTGCCAAGGAAGCCACAGCAACCTCTTGGAAAATGTTATCCCTGCCAATCGCTGTAGTCTTTCTTCAAGTGAGCAAAATCAGCACAAGATATTGAAGCATTCTCGAGATCTGTTCTTTTATGACAACAAAGTTCAAAGAAGTGCTGCTGAGAAAGGAAGCTCTCAGCCCATGAACCATGGGGTAATTGATTTATCAAGTGATACTTCACCTGATAATGATTCTAGTGCAGATTGCCTACTAGTATCTTCTGCCTCAAAAAAATTGAAGGAAATTAAATGTGTTCAAAGAGTGATGAATGACTGCGGGGCGAAATCTTTTCTTGAGCATTTTGATAACTTACAATCTACTCCACCAGTAGAACCTTCTGTTTCTGCCTTGGCTCCAAGGAATAATGGCCCAAAGGAGTCACTTCGTTCATGTTGTGGAACCTCAGATGCTGGCACTGAACATAATATGACGTCTGTTATGGACTCTATAGTTGGTTCGAAGGATAGAGCTGTAAAGACTGATCTTTCTTGCTCAGCTTCTTGTAATGAGAAGGAAATGAGGGGTTTAGCCTTTCTTATTCAGGTAAAGCATGACCATCTTTTTCTTTTCTAAGGCTAAGTGCAACAAGTGGGGACAACGGTTCTGCAAAGTGCTGCTAACGTATGGCATCATGTTTATTTGAACAACATGATACTCTTTCCTAGTTATGTTAATCTTATTTTTGGTGATGGTTTGACAGATCAAAGAAAAACTTTCGGCTTCAGAGTATCAAGAATTTGTGCATCTGATGAAGGCTTTGAAGTTGAAAACCATGAAAATAGCTCCAGTTCTCAGGTCTATTGCCAAGTTATTGTCTTCTCCTGGAAGATTTCATCTTCTACGGAAGTGAGTAGTTCTCAAAGTTCTCTAAGTTTCCATTTTCAAAGATCCCACCATTCATGTCCTTTATTTGATGTTTTTGTTTCATTAGATATCAACTCCTTACTGACTCTTGAACTTACTCTGAACAGTTTTAAGGATTATGTGCCTGCCAAGTTTCAACCTACCTATGAACATATTGTTGCATCACTTTATGCTGCCTTTGGTGATGGTAAGATAATTTCTTCTTTTTTCTCTTTTATGAATCATTTGTGTTTCTGGATCTTTTCAGTGGCAATTCTCTTCCTTTAATACATTATTCATGGCATGGTTTACTGCAGCTATAAAATGATATGATTTTTTAAAAAAATGGGTAAGCTACATGTGGTTTTTGACGGGATGATCATGTTGCCCTTCCACTTTTGATTTGGATTTATGTTTGTTCCCATAAAAGGCAGGCTCTGCAATTGACAACTCATTTAGATATAAGATTCCTTTTTTTCCCCCTGGAATATAAAATATCGTTGTCTTTATTTTCTAAAGCTGAGCTAGATTACCTATCTCAGGAAGTGGCTTTTGTTAGGATCAAGTATTTATGGTCTCGTAATGCTTTCTGGTATAACTAATGTCAATGTGACTACCCTTTTTTCTATTTTTTCTTGAGTATCTGTTTGCCCGTTGTCCTAAAACTATGAGAGATGAGAAGGAGAAAATTATTGTTTGGAGGGAACAACTCGGATGAACGCCACCAATACATGTTGCTTGCTGACAACAAGATTTTATTACTTGTATGGTGGCTTGGTAAATCTTTAATCTGCAGACAACCCATTAATTGAATGATTTTACTGGGACTACCCATTAATGGAGTAAAAAGAAGGCTTTTTCAAAGGACGGTAAACAGCAAAAGCTCAGTGATCGGACCGAGAAGCAACTGGTTTTCATTAAGTGATAATCCTCAAAGCTGTCTGTAGGGATTCATTTTTTTCTTTCAATAATGCCTCAACTGGATATATTCACTTATTTCACACAATTCTTCTGGTCATGCCTTCTCCTCTTGACTTTTTATATTGCCATATGCAATGATGGAGATGGAGTACTTGGGATCAGTAGAATTCTCAAACTACGGAATCAACTGGTTTCACACCGTCAAAAAAAAGTAAAATAGCCAAACCAACACTAGAAAAAAATTTAAATAAAAAACAAAAAAGAAGGTAAATAGCTAGTAAAAACTAAAACTACTTCTGTGTGGGCAATGGAAGATTATACTTAATTTAGCTATCATCTTATGATACCTATCTAATAATTGTGATCAGAAGATCTATCTGATGATGAAGATGTTAAACCTTAACTTCAACTCAACTTTCTTTTGTTTTTGAGGGTTGCAATAGTGAGGGCATCCGCCATTTGTTTTTTTTTCTTTATATTGTTTTTTTTTTGAGATACAAATTTCATTTAAAACTCCCCAAAGGAACTCATTATCCTAATCTCATAATCTTAGTTGAATACATTTATGCTTTCCAATATTTGTAGACCTTGGTTTTACAAAAGTATGATCATCTGAAAGATGTATCCAATCGCACTCTCCTTGTCCATAAATTATGAGGCTTCTCTTTTGGCATGCAGATGAATGCTATCCAGATTAAGTGCACAAAGAATCTGATGACACTTAAATGGAGTAGTAACTTGCAAAATTCATGCTATAGCAGAGACAGCTACAAGATGCACTTGAAGAATTCTGCCATAAACTGATGTGCAAGTTGAACACAGGACTGGTTAATAGTTCAAATATACCCACTCCGGCGCTGTCCAAGGATTGATAAAAAACCGATGTATGTGGGGAATGCAGATCTAGAAGACAGTTGCCATGCTCGATTCTGTTTTTGCCTCTCTTTTTATTAGCTTGATTTGTTACCTGCAACTGATCAATTATTTGTTTATAGGCGTTTTAACAAGGCATCTTCTGCATACAACGCCATGGACGTATCAAGAGATTTTTTTCCCTTTTCTTCTTTTCTGAAGTTGAATGTGCTAGTTGGTTTCACGTTGATCATGAAACCCGCACTGATTTGTAACAATTGTACATTACATCTTTTTGATGTAGCGTTTTTCACCATTCTGAATGTTCTGATTCAAGAATACTTGGCTTGTATTCGTTGAGATTACGAGTTCATTTCTGCTGTTTTGTAAGATTTTTTTTTTCTGTAATTTAGAGAATGGCGTTGAGTGATTATAAATAACTAATATTCTCAGTATTGATTACTTTAATTTTATCTATATCTTTTTTTGCGTGATATTTTTGCAGAGATTTTTTATTGATACTCATTTTATTGATTTTCATAACAAAATATAATTCAACTATTATATGTTATTTATATCTCTTTTGCTACAATATTAGATATAATTGGGGAAAGTATTTTAAATATTAATGACAAATTTTTTTTTATGGTCTGCGCATTGTGTGGGTCGCATGATGGCTTCTCAAAAAAAAAAGACTGATATTTTATATCTCCAAACAAATTTATATTTGTAGTTCATAAAAGTTCTCAGTGACATACATTGCCAGTAAAATCTTCCATGTAGAATTAAATAGAAAAGTTAGGTTAATTAAACTGAAATGCCTGAGTTTTTACTCATTGCCCTCTCCGATGCATGACCAAGTTCCAAACACAAGGTCGTAGTCAAACCCTGATTGAATTTTCTTAATGGCCATTTAATGATAATGCAATAAAACCAAGTCGTTATTTGTTGTTACCCTCTAAAGCGGATTCAACTAAGCAATTAAGTTAGACTTAATTGAAACTATACATTCGTTAGTCCTAGTTAAACTATATATTCCCAGCGTTTCAGAAAGGCTTCCCCTTCTCTCTTCTATAGATCTTCCCCAAGTCTTAATTATCTCCTCCCTAACCTTGCAAAAATGCCCAACAGTCTTCACAAAACTCTCCAAATTTACCTATCCAAGCTCAAGAAGTTTGCTGACCCTGCACCAAAATCTCCCTCTGGATGGCTCCTGTCAGCCTGCAAGTACCCCAAGACGCCGTCCTTTGCCATCGACCGGACCCACAAAGGCGGGGGAGAGGCTTCGACGCTCGAAGACATCGATCAATTCCTTTCCGAGAACTTCAAATCCTTGTACCAAGATGAGGGAGCGTGCAGTATCAAATCGGATGAGAGCATGGCTTTGTGCGAATCACCCACATTTGCCAAGACACTGCCAAGCTTACATTCACCTCGCCGATTCTTCGTGCCCACCGGAGAGGCCTGCTCGCTCATCGACGAAACCGGATCAAGCTCTAAGTCGAGCTCCTTTGTTCATGATGCTCCATGCACGAGTTCTTCGCCAACTTCTTTAAAAGATGATGATGATGATGATGATGATGATAGCATAAAATTTCCTTGTGACACATTTGCCATGTTGCAATATTCGAGTGACCCCTATAGCGATTTCCGGCGATCGATGGTGGAAGTAGTGGCAGCTCATGAGGCCGAGAAATCAGAGCCATTAGATTGGGACTACTTTGAGAAGCTTTTGTTCTCCTACTTGACCCTCAATGAGAAGAAGGCTCACAAGTACATACTAGGGGCGTTTGTGGACCTGATGGCGGGATTCCGGCCAGATTCCGGCGAGAAATTGCCGGCGATCCGGGAGAGGAGGAAGAAGAAGGTGCGCGTACAAAAGGGTCGTGAAGTAATCAATGGTGAAGGTCAAAGAAGCCCCAAGAACAGGTGATACAATGCATGTAGATTAATGCGTGGACATTATAATATCATTCAAGGGAGTTTGTCTTCGTAAGATACACTGTGAAGCACATGATTGAATGCAAATACTGTTACTCTATGAGTTTTCTAATATATTGATCAAGTTTTATATTTGGTTGGTGTAAGTTTTCTCATAATATAGAGCTGTCTAATATATGGTTTTGGATTTTTTTATTTCGATGGGATTAAATATTGTCCATCTTCTTTCTTAATTTTAAGATAAGTCTACTTAATCATGAGTGGGAGAGTTGGAAGTCAGCTCGTACTGTATTATATTATAAGATAAGTCTTCGTTGTTCGTCACAATTAATACATTATTATTTGGAAATAGAGAGATTAAAGTGATATTTTTTTGTAATTAGTTCTCATTAATGAATTAATTAATTAAGCTCATATGCATCGTTTGCAAAATTCAACTTAAAATGAATAGCTAAGAACGGGACATTCTTGGAAAACATCTCTTGTGTTCTCCTTTATATTTTGCGACCTTAAAGATTTTAAGTAGGCTAATAATATTTCCTAGGAGGTTTTTTATAATTTCTAGAGATTTAAAGGTAATTAAGGGAGTGACACTTTGATTTTATTTTTTTAAGAAATAATTACTTCAAATTTCTAATTTCTAAAATGTACCAAAAATATTTCTAAGAAATATCATTAGCCTTTTAAATTATAGGAAAGAACAATTTCTTTATCACTTACTCCCACCTGCTTTTGTCGATATTGTACTCGTAAAATCGTGATGATTTTTTTTGGGTACCTTGTTTCATCATCAACAACAGCCTCATAATACTTTTCAACTGTAAATTGGATTATCTTTTAAAAGATATTTGCAAGTTTTCATGATATTATTTGCGTACATAATTAAATTTGATGTAAGTTTGCTTGACACAAAGTTACATCATGTTAAAGAATATTTGTAATGCTTACACATTAACTTATTAAACATATTTTAGATCTAGCTTTTATATATAGAAATAGCTATGTCAAATATTTTGGAATATTTGCAGCATAACCAACTCTATCAGTGGTGCCCCTTTGGAAAATTCCCTGTTTAATTATTATTATTTATAGTTGTAATGAAAAAAATTTCTTTGTCATAGCAATCAGTAAACAAGACAACACTTTATTTGTTGATGTATGTAATTAACTCCAGTGAAATTTTCTTTTTATTAATTAATCTAGTATTTTTGTATAAAATGTGAACAAAAAATATACTAACATGCAGCCAATATGATGATCAAAGTCAACATTTAAATTAGATGTTAGTGATCAGGAGCTGATATTAACAAGAGATGAAATTAATTTATCAACTATAACAAGCAATGTCAAGTTGTCAATCAATACGGCGATCTCTTTATTCTTCTTCTTATTTTTTGGCCCATTTTTAATCCATCGACGGGCCCATGTACAACTTTTAGAATTTGTTTGTTTTTCTTTTATGTGATCTTGTAATGTACAATTTTTTTGTTTGTGAAATTATTTTCCATCTAGGGAGATAATAAAATGAGAAGAATTTATAGAATGGGTTATAAACTATGCTTAGATCTCAGATAAATAAAAATTTTATTAATAAGATTTTTTTTCAATTATAACTTATATCTTATTACAAATAATTTTAACAACCGCAAAAAAAAAATGACATTTACCTATTATAGAAACTGGGTTTGCAAATTTGTGCAAGTAGAAAATCAAATTTGTCATTTAAATTTTAAGCTTTATTAAAAAAGACATAATATGTATGAAATTTTTTAAATTATAATTTATAAAAGAATTATTTATGATGTAAATTTAAGATATAAAATCTCAAATTACTCCTAACTTTAAATAACATATATTCGATAATTTCATCGATCAAACCACAGAGTTGAGGTATACAGCATGCATGAGCAGACGCCCCACCATGTGATAGTGCTCAGTCTCACACAATTTACGCATCAGCTTATCGTCTTCTCAATATCTTTTATTTTTGTTGACTCATCAAATCAATCTATCATCTACAGAACCCTAAACCGCTAAAAGACTACTCGCATACAATACAAGTTACGCTCTCCTTATTTATATATACATAAGCATGGATGCATGGATGCACCGCTACCACATCACATTCAAAATATCCTTATAGTGGGCACCATGGACTGTGCCCCCAAGCTTGACAAGCTAAGAAGCTGCTTATCATGTCCGGTTCTACTTACCAGCAGATGGTGCAGCGAGGATGGAAGGAGACAGATCATCCCCGGCTGCCTGAGTCGGAGAGGCTCCTCCTGTGGCGGCGGCGACGAATTCGAATTCTACCATTCCGGACGATTGGATGAACCAAGGTGGCAAAGTCTATGGAAGAAGTTCAAGAAGGAGATTTGCCCATCACCTGCCTCCATCAGGGCTCCTTATGATCCTTACACTTATTCACAAAACTTTGATCAAGGTCTTGCATGGTTGGAGCCTGATAACCTGTCCAGATCCTTCTCTGTGCGTTTTGCCGCCTACCCATCAGCAAGGTTCCATGAAATCGGTTGATGTATGCTTATCATGGTCTTTTTTTCTCCCTTGGGGTGGGAAGGAATGAGTGTTATGAGGAAAGGTTATGAGTAGCTGCTTCTCCCTTCATACTTACATGCCTTCTATCGATTGGCATCTAAATATATTGTCCATTGAATGTTGTTCTCTGCTTCTTGCAAATTGTGCCAAACCTCTTCTCGTGTATATTAAGCTTCTGCACTCCCTGTTTTTCATCTAAATTAATTGGTTTTGCATTCTGCAATATAAAAAACGAAGATGAACAAATTACAGGAAATATAATCATCATATATGTACGTTGTAGCCATGATAACCATTTGATTTGTTCCTTCTCAGTTTGATCAACTTTTATGCTTGCATACACTGTGGCCTTAATCCTAATCCACAAAAGGTTCACATTTTATAGAAAGTGGTAGGCAGGAAATCTCTTCCCACTTTATTTTTTTTTATTGCTTTCCCTAATTTCTGTGCTTTTCCGGTGCTGGAGAGCACAGGGAGGGTGCAAAATATGCCGAGTAGAAGATATAATCTCCAGCAATGAATTAATATCAGTCTTATCAGGTGTTGGCTTGTCTTCTAAAAAATATCAGTGTGCTCATATCACCAAGAGAGGACAAATGTTTGATAATATATGTGGAGAAAGATGAACTGCCACACAGCTGGTCTTCCCTTTCTATGCCATCCACTTTCTTCTTTGTGTGCCCAGCCAGGGTCGGCTGTCCTCTATTTCCTTCAATTAATGCCCGACCAAAAAATTATCAGCAATTTACAATTTAAATGACCTAAAGTATTTATTGAAAGGGTCAAGTCGAGTTTTTGTTTTTATCTTTTTGTTAAATTTATGAATGAAAACAATCAAATATAAATATATGAAATGTTAATTTTATATGCCAAATACCAAGATCGATCGAGCTACCTTGCATGTATAATAAACCTTTTCATTTAAATAAGTTGTATTTCCTAATAATTGAATCCCCTTTTTATGGATTCAAACATAGATAATATGATCAATCCTTGACAAAATTTCCGACGTTACTTAGAAATTATGGGTTTTTGTTAACTTGTCATTTTTTTGTGTGGGTAATGTTTGTCATTAACCAAGCTGTCCAATCCAAACGTCCATGTTAATTCCTTCTTCTTCCATTGGCCATATTTTATTCCAAACAAATCCATGCATGTCTTGCATGCACCTCTTGCGTTCACAGTCTTCCTCTTAACAATCGAGTTTACAGTACTTATAAAATATTTAGGTATACATCATGCTGGTTTCCTTTCCAAAAATATGAAAAGAACTTCAATGTCATATATCATGTTGATGATCACCTACTGCAATTTTTCATAGTCTTTTTTTCTAGAAGGAAAGCTAGCGTAGATGAAAAATTACGAATGGATAACTTAATCAACTGTAAAATACTATAAATAAAATTTTATATCAATAAAAGTGTTTAGTTATGCTATAATCACACACCTTAATTTTTACGGTGCACAAAAGATCGGTATACCATTTTTTTTAAGAGGATCCTTCTTCATTAATCTATATATGTAATTCCGTAAGAGACAGCGCGCCTAACTGGAACCAAATTTGGCTTGAGCGGATTCTAAGCAAGGTTTTTAATTGTTTCATAGGTGTTTTTTTCCCCTCCAACAAATATCCTCCATTACAGGTTGCTTAAGAGTAGTGATGTGAGCAGGTAATGAGAAAAGTGATCCAACCATAAAATGTCCAATCTCAAATGACAATTAGTACCCTACTTTTTTAATATATATATATATATATATATATATATATATATTATACGTAAACTCTCATTGAATAATAAAATAGAGTATAATAATTTAATATCTTAAATATAAATTCTAATTAACTTTTAACTTATATCCTAATTGAATTAATAATAAAATACAATAATTTAATTTATTTATTATAATATTTTTTAAAGATAAGTAGACTGAATGTTATTAATAATAACTTAAAAATTAATATTAGCTAGGTTTGAACTGTCTGTAATTAGATGTATTATTATTATTATTATTATTATTATTATTATTTTATAGGGAATTAGAAATTTAGGTTAATCGGGTCGAACCCGTTATCCTTCGAAATGAGAGGTATCTTTATTATTATTTATTATAATTTGATTTATTAAATCTCTTGTTTTTAATTATATGTTAATATTAAATATATCTTTTTTATTAATAAGAGCAGATATATTTGTATATAGTCGGATGTGGGTTGGTCCACCTTCCACTGACCGGCCGCTGGGGCTGGTGTGTTTCTGCCAACAACAAACGGCCCTCAATTTAATTTGTCAATATGACTAACTGATTAGGTACCGTTCAACTCATGCCGACCCTTCTTGACTAGGCATGAGCTTTGAAGGTGTGAATCCACTTCAACAAGGACTTGGAGTTGGGAATTGGGATGGTGGCTGCTTCCTTCCAGTTGATTGCTCAACTGCATGCATTGGACTCTTCCATCAATTTTCTCATCTTTGGATAGATGATTTTTTTGTCATCTTTAAATCTTCATACAAAAGAAGGGAAGAGTTTGGTACCTTCGTTTTGCCATTATCTTTTACCTCTCCCATTGAAGGAACAGTTCCTCGGAAGAGTTTCCATTCCCATCCCTTCTCATGGCGAAGGAGCTCTTACATCATTTTCGTTCCCAAATTTTCAATACTCGATAATTGACAGCAAACAAATATTATAGTCTCGAAGTAAGCTAAAACTAATTTAACAATTTGTGACTCACACATCATTAAGCCGAACACTTCTGAACAATAATTTCATGGCTTGACTCTCTTTGTTGCAAAATAGAATCAGTGTAAGCGTTTGTGCAGTTCACGTTGGATGGACGTGAGCAATATCCCAATTGGAATGCACCCACAAAAGTCAAAGACAGATCCAAAAAGCCAATTTCAGAAGCCAGGAATCATTCCTACCGACTTCGATTTTTCATAACCCCTTCTTTCCAAACTTAACAAACTAACACAATGACAAAGAAAAATATCTTTCTTCATAATTTTGATCATTCACCCCATCTTGGTGATGAACAGTTTTCATCACACCACCCCATTCAGAGGATCAGAGTCATACAAAAATACATCACTAAAAACAACACCTATCAATATTGGATGGTCTCAAAGGTCAAGACATAACAAGAAAAGCCCATGTTTTCTAATTGAAGATCCTAGGCTAGCTTCTTCCCTCCAATCTCTCCAAGTACTCCTGCAAATGTGGACAAAGAACAACACCATGGCCACGGAGGAGCCTTAGGTACCTTTTCCCGCTTCCTCTCGATACACCATCGCTGTCTTCGTCGTCGTCGATGTCCGGGAAGTCCACCGACTCCATGACATCGCCCAAGTAGTCCTCGCTATAGTCCTCCTCCTCCATCTCCATCTTCACGTCTTCATGCATTAACTTATACTGTTCTTCTCGGCCGAAGGCAACGCCTTCGACGTCGCCCTCCTTCACGCATATCGCGACCGCGGTGTCGCCGGAGGTGGTGAGGAGGAGGAGGGCCAGCAGCAGCCACTGCTGGAGTGCAGGGAGTGACTTCATGAATGAAAGAGAAGAGAAGGGAAGATCAAGCGGTTTGGGGTGGTTTGTGGTCATTTATAAGTGTAACCACTTTGTAATATTCCGGGCAATCCTGATAAAATAAATATGGTCAACTGATCACTTAATCTTTGTTCAATCTATTCGGACACGCGGGCAAACGTTAGTGCAAAAATTGCAAATGCCTTAAAATTTTCATTATGTATAAATGTCTTGAAATTTAATTAAAATTTTTTTTCAATTTCATTCAAAGTAATCTCGTAAGAATTTTGTAAAGGAACATTTTCTTTCTAAAAATAAAAAAAATAAAGGAAAATTTGGAAAATATACTTGATAAAAATATTTCTATTTCATCTTTTTTTCTTACCCTCCAAACTTATGAAGCAAATCTTTGAAATTTTAATGTCACTTTCTTTCATTGCATTTTTATTTTCTATAATATTTTTTTCTTTTGCGTTACTTTCATGCCAACTAAAGAGACCACTAAAAAAATTATTATTAAAGTCTGAGAAGAAGAACAATCAAACTTGTGAAAAATCAGTTCAAATCTTACTCTAATATACACGAGGTACAAGTGTACAACTTGGTACAACTTATATACCTTACATATCAACTACACCTTCTATTTAAAATAATTTATTGGGTCACACAAATCAAAATGACCATAGATAAACAGAAAAATAAACAATAAGGGTAATGTGAAATTTTCAACTCAATCTAGTGCTTCTAACCCATTTATTTTAATTATCAAAATAATTATAATAAAAATTAATTTTAAAATATCTATTAGTTAGTATATTTTTAAAAAGATTAAAAATATATCATATTAATATAATAAAAAGATAAAATTTTATCATCTTTTTATTTATTCACTCTACTTTACATATTATATATATATATATATCTCATTTTGTGAAACACACTAAAATATATTCAAATTTGATTTATTGCTCGTATATGTAAGTTACATATAAGTTATATGAGGTGTCGTTCACCTTAATTTCCCCCCTAACCTTTTGCTTAATACATTTTGACGGTGAACAATATAGAGAATTAACCTCGTGTGTAAAATATATATATCCAATATTGTCCGTTACCATAGATAATGAATCGTAATAATCCTATTTAATTATATATACATAAGCTGTAACACCCCGCTTCGGTTCACCCGTGAACTGACCTGGAATTGTTATTGGCGACCAAACCATTCGCTAATCTACTAGATTCGGTTATGCCTGAGGGGAATTTAACAAAATAGGACCGAAGGCAACGTGAGCTAGATCTGAATTTCGAAAACATACTCGAGGGATCTCATCCATGAGGGTTATTAATCCAGAAATGTGATCGGCTAAATGACCTGCATAGAGTGGGATCCAATAAAATGTCACTTGACACGTCCTCTTTCCTATTCTAAACAAAACATGATGGAATAGCGTAAAAACAGAGACGAGTCCTAAACAAACATGGTAGAAGCTCCAAACATGGTTGCCCACCTAGGCGGCAAGATCATACTCCGTACCTACACATCAAAACTAAATACTAATACCCGTTCATGATGCATCACACAACCTATAACATACTCACATCAACCACGCATCAATCAACACACATCAATAATAGTCAATATAAATTTTCCTATTCTACGTTGAATTAGACTATAATACTTATTTAGTTGATCTAATTAATCCCTTAGCATTTATTTTAATATCACACATTCAAAAATCTTCATATTTTTATTAACATAAAAATACATAACACATTAGTCATTCAATCATACTATCATAGCATGTTGTGCTAATAATCATTAATTGTAAATAATTAAATTAAATAAATTATACCTCCGCGTCGTCGACAATCAGAAACGGCTAGGGTTTCATCGCGCGTGTTGGAGC